>JAUEJL010146608.1:0-10535 GCA_032274825.1 Drosophyllum lusitanicum | reverse complement strand
TGATTATAATTATAATTGTGATGACAATTTTTGCAATTATGGTTTAGGAAAGCACAGAGTATACAAACCAAATGAGCAGGAATCATCGTAAAGAAGCTTTATTTTCCGCTGGTATATGATAATGAATCCACTTCAGAAGAGATTGATAAACAAAACCCAAATTGTGATGTACAAAAAATCGATTATACATATGCGTCAATAAAAAATCAATGGATCAAATGATGAGAAAACAGTTCAAATGAGAGCATGTTCATGTATGTATGACATTACTTATGAAAACAGAATCTGAACTGTGCAAGCAATAAACACATGTAAAGAACAAACGGGAAATAACACATACAAAACACAATTTAATAAATTTAAATTATATCAAAAAACTTTGAGGCATAAAGATTTGCAGATAAACAACATATAACCACATATATATTACAAAGATAACAGATTTGAAATTTGAAAGCAATAAAATATAAACAACTCGGTTATGTCTTAGTATAATTGGTAGTACTTGGTTTTCAATATAAATGACTAATGCAAATATCAAGAATAATTCCAATTGTTCTTCCACTTTGTATTGATTAAATGTTATAGGTTAAGTTAACACCAACAATCATAAATAAAAACATTGAGGGAATAAAACGTGACAATATTAAGCCCATAACTACTCTTATTCAAACAAAACCGTTCACATGAGAACATATATATTCAAAGCACAAGTTAATAAATTTTAATTGAATCAAAACAGTTTTAGGCCTAAAGAATCAAACAACAAACAGAATCAAACAATAGGTGTGTTGACTTCAATTCCATAATTAAGATCAAATAACAAACAGAAGACTAATATATCAGTTGAATCAACACATAAGAGTTTCACATTTTCAAACAACCAATAAGGTGAAATTGCAATATGTGCATAAAAATTAAGGTGAAATTGCAATAATAGGTGTGATTGTAAAAAACCCAAAAAGTTTCCTAATTTTTCATTTCAATATGGGGTTATGTATTGTTTATCTGTAATTCTTTATGCCTCAAATAATAGGTGTGTTGACTACAATCCCCTACTCGATATCAACAAATAAATTTAATAAAAGAAATACAAAGAAAGCATGTTCATGTAAATATGACATTACTTGTGAAAACAGAATTGAAATGTGTAAGCAATAAACACATGAACATAACAAATGGGAACAAAGATATACAAAACATAAGTTATTAAATTTTAATTATATCAAAAAAGTTTGAGGCATAAAGAATTGTAGATAAACAATAGATAACCCCATATATATTACAATCAACAAACATAAATAAAGACGTTGAGAGAATAAAACGTGATAATATTAAGGCCATAACTACTCTTATTCAAACAAAACCGTTCACATGAGAGCATGTTCATGTATATATGACATTACTTTTTGCCCAGAATTGAAATGTGTAAGCAATAAACACATGAACATTTCAAATGGGAACAAAGATATACAAAACACAAGTTAATAAATTTTAATTATATCACAAAAGTTTGATGCATAAAGAATTGCAGATAAACAATAGATAACCCCATATTGAAATGAACAATTAGGTAACTTTTTGGGTTTTTTACAACCAAATTAACATCGAATGATCATATCATTAAGAAATTTCATAAAACAATTGATACCCATACTCTATTATAATCACCTCAAATAATAGATTGAACAGGAAGACGTTGAACCTTAGTGGCAAAGAAAACAAACAGATTAAAATAAAACCCTAAATCACTATTCTATAAACTATCACAAAAAAATATTAGTAAATCTACAAAATTATATGAAGCAAAATTACCCAAAATGGATTCTCGGTGATGTAGAAGTGTTTGACGGAGTTATGAATCTTACGAAGAAACAGACCTGTAAAATCGAATGTACACGGAACTAAATCAAGAAAATAATCGGAGAGTGAAGAAGAAGATGATAAATGACAATGATTTAAGAAGCTTATATGAGATAACCTTGAGAAATGGCAGAGAACACCGAAGTCGGCGACGGTAAAAGTCGGTTTTATTTGAAAAAGATCAAAGATGAAGAACATGCAAAATCGAATGGAAAACCGCTGTAAATCAAGTAAATAATCAGATAATGAAGAAGATGATGATAAATGACAAAGATTGAAGAAAGTTACCAGCGAAAACCTTCAGAAACGGCAGACAAGAACGAAGTTAGCGTATCAAATCGTGTATGAAATCGCCAAGAGGAAGTTACGGTTTCTTGCGAAGTGGTGGCTGTAAAAAATCGATTAAGGGATGGGAAAGAAAACGGAAAGAATCCGGGTCATTACGACCCGCGTGTTTCTTCCAAACGGGTTAAAATATCCACTTCCAAAACATAGTTGGATATTTCTAAAAGAGGTAGTCAAAATTGCTAATCTGGTCAAAATTGAAAAAATAAAGGATTTCTATTGGTGAATTGAAATTTATTTAAGGAAACTTTCCCACAATTAGTTTTCTTTTAATATATATATATATATATAGATTAGCTTTTCTTCTTTAAATCGTTTTTTAGTTTTTTCTCTCTGTAAAGCTAGAAACATAAAAAAAATGATAAAAAAAAGTATGTTAATTCAAGAAGAATTTCTTTTATGATTATGGAATATCCTCATAAAATATATTTCAACAACTATAAGAGCTTTCATAATGATAATTGTTATCACTAGCTGTCACGTTAACATAACTAAATCTTTACGAATCAATCATAGTGATAACTAGTATTATTACCCTTCTTGGACTCACACATTACACACCATTATTTATCTCTATTCCTATTGGTTGGGAAAAAAGAAAATTGATAATGAGTCTTCCCTTTCAAAACCCCAACCACGAGCACAGCCAAATAACGAGCTCTTCACGAGTGACTTGCCATGGATGGCACAAGCACTTCTTTGTCATTGCCTCGTTTTAGCCTATAACAAGCACCCATTGTGGGTGTTCTAAATGAAAATTTATTAACTCAAAATGGAAAGAATCTAATATAAATATAAAAGAGTAACATGATCTAATTTATTAAATGATCTTAACACTTTAGTTAATAAAATAAATTTAATTGTTTAATCTTATCATCCACTTATTCAAAATTGAATCCAATTTTGACAAATTAAATTGTCTTTTTTTTGTCAAAATTATTTTGACTTTAATTTGATTTAAAATTATTTGAGAAATTTCATATATATCTTTCTTAAACCTTAAAATATCATATTTGTCCACCATAATTTACAAATATCATATTTACTCTTTATAACGTTCAAAATAACATATTTAATCAAATTCTTAATTTTATCATTTTAAAATATTTTATAATCATTTTAAATTCGTTTTAGTTATAATCAATATAAACTTGACCTTACTGTTCTAATTATAACAATAATTCAATGACTTGTACAAGAAATAGAATCACGTCTATTCGTATCATGATACGATGTTTCTGCCGTCACGTCTGCCCTCAACCTCGCGTTGACGCTTCCACGGTTGGTCTATCTGTTTGGGTGTTAACGTTGTCTTCTGCCTTTTTTAATTTACATTTATTACATATTTTATAATTATTTAATATATTTTTATTAATATTTAATACTTATCATTTTTAAACTAATTATATATTACACGGACGTCTAATTTAGTAGCTAATAAAAAATATATTGTAAATCTACTTAATGTAGGTAAAAAATAATAGTATTACACATCTACTCATTATATGTGTGATTGTTGAGGTCAACTACCCCATGTTTTCTAATAATATACTTGTTTATCTCTTTATATGGTGATGATGATTTAGTTTTAAAAAGTGGGTGGCTTAGCTTTACTTTTTTTGCAATGGTCATTTAAATAGGAAGGTGAAATTATAGGAAGCCTCCCTTATTAAGTCCACCTTATATTGTTACCAATAAAAATATAGTATTTGATCTCCACTTCCTTAAACCTACCTCTTCAAGGTTTTGTTGGGTAGGTGTGTTGTTGTGGGTGGTTGTGAAAAGAGATTGGAATAAATAGACACTTGTAGGCTGGTAATGCCATGTATCCCTTGAATTTGTTTACCAATAAAAACATTAAACATCACATTGCTTGGTTAGTTAGCCACTTCCCTTAACTTGCTATTCCTTTTTTTTTTTTTTGTTTAATTAACAATGAATAGAATTTCCTCCATTCTTTAATACAGTTTGAAACCCATTCTGAAAGAGAGATAATTCTTCCACTTATATATTGATTCATTCGCGAAAGGTACAACACAATTAAAGCTATATTACAAGTTAGTGAAACACGTGTTTTTCTTGGATAAATCGATTTTACAAGTGAAAATATAATCTCTCATTCGAAAAAAGTATCTTTTAAACAAGGTAATATGACTAGTTAGTTGAGTGTGATAGTTTGTGTTTTTAATAATGCGTAACCCACCATCTTTAGCATTCATTGAACGGTCTTATTATCAACATATATAGGTATGGTAACCCGGTGTAACTCATAGTTAAAAGACATGTATCAGAGTTTGATCTCTAAACCTTCATTGTAATTAAGAGCCACATTCTTAACCACTAGATTACTATAATGAGAAAGTGTGTGGTTGTTTGTTGTGATTAACCCTATAAGAAAAGGAATAAACAAATTTAAAAAAATAAAATCCAATTTGATCAATGAAGTTTTTAATATTCTTCAAGAAAATGATTGAAATTTTAACAGAGTTTTATTATTTATAGTAACTTAACGCACATTAATTATTGTTGCTTATATTAACTGGGTCATAATATTACCTGAAATATAACTCTTTACAAATTTCAATTTTTCTATGATTAAAAAATATGGTTGCTAAATTAATAATCGCAACAAAATTGCACATCCTTTTTTTCGCTATTAATAAGTGTCACGTGACTTCATCTCAAACTTGTAATAAAGAGTAGTTGTAATTTTCTAAAAAACAATATTAGCATTAAAGTAAAACAATGCGATTCAAGAAAACCATATTGTGGTGTTATGTGATTTATTTATTTTATTAAAAAACTTATCTTTCATGCACTCTTGTTTATCATTATCCTTTGAATAACTGGGATGGGTAAAAAACCATTTAAACTGAATTGGATCGATTTACACATTTTTAAGTCGGTTTTCGGTTCATATATTCTTCTTATTTTGGTTTTTAGTTTCACCCGGTTTGGTTTTAACCCGGAACCGGACTGGAATTAAAAAATACATTTAACCGAAAACCGAAATTAATAGATTAATATATTACGGTTCGGTTCTCAACCCTAATTTTTAGGCTTTTTTAGGTACGGGTCAGTTTTGTAACCGAGATTATCCCTATATATATGTATGTATGTATAAGGTTAAGATATTCTCATGTAGTTGTCAAATATGACCTATCATGTTTTCTCATAAATACGAGATTAGGTTCTTTATTTTAAAGCAAAAATAGATCCTTTTGTAGATCTCACTCTCATGATTGTGAGAGAACATGACTGATCATGTTTGACCAAATATGAGAAAATCTTAACCTATATATATGTGTGTGTGTGTGAGAGAGAGAGAGAGAGAGAAAGAGTAGGGGTGAAAATAGAAAATTTTTTCAACGGGTTTATAATTAAAGCTAACAACTTTTGTAATCAATAAATTTATATCTAAATCATACTAAAATTGTCCTAGAATAATGCAAAAAAAAGTTGTTCTTGGATTTAGCCAAACCCTCTTATCTACACGTAGCTCCGATCTTATATAAGAGTTGGTCCTCAAGGAATAGTCTCCTAAAAACATTTATTAAACATATTATCATGTTTTTAATAATATATGTATATAACAAGGAAGATAAACTTTATAAAAGGGTGGATTAATTAAAAAAAATATTGAACATAGTTTATGTGTTGGCTATTAATAATGGAAAGGGTATAAAAGGAACGGGAACATATAAACAACCATACGTGGGGGATTTAACTCTGAAATTAGCATATTTATTTGAAAAGGGTGGAAAGAGGTTCACCCAACCCAAACCCAACCTATCCACATTCATCACCCTCTTCTATTCTTGGTCCTCATCTTTAAATTACTATTCTACCCCGTGATCCTTTTCTAATTTAATAATAGCTTTAAAAGTCAAAATGTTATCAAAGTATTGTGTATGAAATCTTGATCAAACTTGTTAAAACAGTTTGAGACTCTAATAATTAAGTATGAGTTTAATGTAATATTTAAGTGATTGACGGTTTAATTGTATAATAAAAGGTAAAAGTATAAAACTAATATTCAATGACTCTAAGACCATTTGTAGTAGTGGCTTTTTGCTCGTTAAATTGGCTAGTCATCTATACACCGGTTTAGTCATCCGCCTCGTCATCACTCTCCTCGTTATCTTTTTTAATTGTTTTAAACCATCTTATTAATTTAAATTAATATTATTATTGTACAGTAAAACAGTAATAGTAGTGATAGTAATATAACAATAATCATTAGTAAAGTATTAGTCATAGATTAATAATATTGATGTGACACAATTACTACTACATATGTATAATGTTTCTTCGTGTATTGTTGCACCATTAACTATACTGCTAAATATTATTTTATAATTATAATTATAGTGAAGGTACTGTTTGATTACCAACTTCCATTAAACAGAGAGGAAAAAGAAAGGGTAATTTTGGAAAGTCAATAAAAAGCAAGATGCGTCGATGACACGCGCCCCTTGACAAGAGTAGAAAACTAGAGCGCTAAAAAATAACAATTTTCGGAGAAAATACAGGAACAGTGTCCGTTAGTATATAAACCCTCTCTCCTCATATATAAGGGGTGGCAAGTATAAGTAGTTACATTGCAGGTCTGGAGTTGGAAATCCACATTCCCTCTAATTCCTATTCTCCCAAATTCACCATCTCCAAATCACTCCACACTTGCACAAACCGATCGATAATTATGGCCGAAGAACCTGCAGATCAAATTGTTGATTCTCATGAAGCAGCAGCCCAAGGATTGCCATGGCTTCCGATTCTCGACGACGGTACTACCGAAGCATGTGAAGATTCTCGAGAGGATGATCATCGGTTGTTTTCAAAGGTATATACTATACGCACGGTTTTAACTTTTTTGATTTGATTTCCAGTCGGTTCAGCTTTGGCGACGATTAATTAGCTAGTACTTCATGTTTGAGTGTTCGTATTTGAATGATTCGCGCTTAGATCGATGATCAGAATGATTTGAATAAATTAAACTTATATATGATTATTGTAATGAAATCAGCGGCTGAGCGTTGTCAATGACGGTATGGAAGCATGTGGAGGAGACGATTATCGTTTCTATTCAAAGGTATACACACGCTAATTTCTGTTGCGTTAACCGATTATCGATGCATCCGTGATTTGTTCTGTTTTCAATCGGTTCAGCTATTTGAAAGATTTCACGTTTTTGGTGAAAATTTTAGTAGTACTTGAATGATTTGAGAGTTTATGTGATTATTCTGTTGGTAACAGGAACGGAATTATAATAAGCACAGACATCAATCTCCGTCTGATCACCGGAAACCTCCGGCTGCAGGGCAATCTCCTTTGTTTCCGTCTCCACCGGTAATTATTCGAACACAATATATCTGGCACTCTCTCTCTCTCACACACACAAAGCATGGAGAGAGAAAGAATCCTGATTTCGTCATTTTAGAGATTCCTAAAGATTCTAATAGGCTGATTATCTAGCATTGATGAGAAATGGATCCAATATAGCAGTCATGCTGTCAACTCTTAAAATAGTCAACTTGATACGTTGAGGAATCAATTTACATCCAGCCTATATATATTGTTTATACGTCGGAATCAGAGTGTATATTCATATAGTTTAATTAAGTCATGCAAGTTATTCTAGTATGGATGGTATGAGTTAAAATTCTATCAAACATGATCTATTTGTGAGAGTTGGATCTACAAAGAGAGTCATTCTTGACTTTTAGAGACCTCTCAAGTTTGTGAGAGGACATGATAAATCATGTTTGATCAAAAATAAAAAGATCTTAACCCAGATGATATAGCCTTATCAATTTTTTTAAAAGCAAATTTTATAAAAAGATTATTAAAAATACCTAAGTCGCGACTTCTAAAAACATGAATTGTGAAGTCGACAAGTACCTGTGGTCTCAAACAACACCATTAGTGAAACAACCAATTATGTTACATCGAAATTCATGGTTTGAACCACGAGGATCAAAATTCATGCTTTTTAGAAATCATTTTAACACAACAAGTTTTTTAAAATTTAAAACCAAAACCAAGTAGTTTGATAATCTTATTTTATAATGTATACCGCTTGACCATATTTAATTTATAATCGTTTCCTGTAATTCCTGTGCTCATTCAAGATATTTATCAAGAATGAATTGAATTCGGTTCTTTTTTTAAGATTTTTCAACCCACATAGATATTTTAAGATGATTTTTTTTTTGTAAAACCAATTAAGTATTTTTTTTTTGTCTTAAACATATATCTATTACTCTTGTAAAATGAACGAACAGACACTTCTATATTGGAAACAATTTCAAAGTATACTGATAGAATTTTATGCTAGAAATAATTGTTATTTTAATATACGAAAGTATGAAACTTTAAGATTGGTCGCTTAGGCGGTGTTGTTTGAATATATTACCTAGCTAGAACATAAAATAAAATAAAATTGTGCATAGATCAAGCAACAAATGGCAAATACTGAAGCATAAATATTCACCACAATTAATGTATGAAAAGATTCTGAATCTCTAACATTGAGCAGGATTATGACATAATATAAAAACAGTAAAGATTCTGAATCTCCCAATGAGATAGGACATACAAGTGTAAGATTCTGAATGTCAAACATTGAGCAGGCTTATGACATAATATAAAAAATATAAAGATTCTGAATCTCCCAAAACGATGTAACTACGTAGAAGCTGGTATCGAGTCTTCAGGTTTAACTATTTAAAAACACTGACATATTAGTCTGTTTTTATTATTTTGTAGAATGAATAAATTATATATTTGAATATGTTTTGGTCATGCATTTTAACAATCGATTGCTATAGAAAGTTGATGGAGATAATTATAGATTGAGTTCATATGAAACTAAACAAGGACTCGATCAGGTTCAGCTGTAAATGTTCAATGATCATTTTTATTTGTGTTGTTAGCACTGGAAGAGCCATTTGAAGCCGGATCATCAAAAGTCCAAGCATCTTACAAATTGGGCAGCTGGGGGGCCTGGTATGCAAGCAGTGTTTCTAGACTCTGGCCAAAGATCTTGTGGCACTGGAGTATTTCTTCCCCGTACAGCCGGAAATGATGTCCAAAAACCCAGAAAACCAGGTGAAGTTAGTGTCTCCTTTCATGATTGATTCTTTAGCATGAAATTAAGTAAAATAAATGGCTTATAACTTTTAACCTTACAAGTTACAAGATATATATTGGGAAGAAAAATCACGCGGGCCAAATAATATTGTCCGTGAATAGTGGGTGTGTTTTCAATTCTAATAAGGAGGGGAAGGGAAGATTGTTATAATAATGCCGGATCAATAATTATAAATCTAAAAAGGATTAGAGAAAAGTTTGTGGATCAACACAAAGGGTCCGCAGGGTCGACCCGAGCGAGTTGTGGATCGACCCGAGCGAGTTGTGGGTCAACCAAACCTGACAAACATACCCATCTTACCAATTAACTCTAACAATTGGGTTTGGTTGTTTGCAGCATTTGCTCCTGTTCTCCTTCCGTCTCGTGTAGTACAAGCTTTGAACCTCAACGTACATGGATTAGGATTGCAAATCAAGCCACGAGGTACGGAGATAACTAACTTCATCCTTAATTTTGGATCAATTTACATACATCAATTAATGCTAAATTATTAAGATCACTTGTAATGCTTTAATTTCAGAAGATAACAATAACACGAAGGGTTCAAAATACGATCGGATAAGAAATAAGAAGAACAGGGATGTGCCAAACCAAATCTGTGTCATCTCTCAAAACCGAAGTTCTTCACCAGAGATATTTCTCCCAAAAGAGTGGACTTACTAGAACTGCATTAATTCAGTTGGCTACATTATATACACCAGTAACACCACCAAAATTCATAAAATCCTGGTGGATTGTACCTACTAATTCTGTCGGTTAAGTGATTAACATTCAATCATGTATTTGATCAATCCAATAAGAGTTCCATTATTAGTTAATAATTCCTCATAATTAATTAAATTTAACAGTACTGGTTTGGGTCCTTGGGGATCTATCTAGTACTTTTCATTCTACTCTAGGATCGACAAATTAAGACCAATCTAACACCAATCTCCATCAGTTAATTAGTCCAAACCACAAATATGGTATTCGGATTCGGTGATCCATCAAGCCGCGGGATGTCGATCAAATCTGGCATCAAAGAAATAATCAATTGCGAGAATTGAGACACTAAAAAATGTTGGAGTAAAGGGTTTGTAGAAGGAAAGAATAACAATATAACTTGGATAATTTCGTGGATCGTGTTTAATACACTTTCCGTAATCTGTAATTCGACCCTATTGCCTGGGGTATC
>JAUEJL010146597.1:0-10536 GCA_032274825.1 Drosophyllum lusitanicum | reverse complement strand
TACAATTAACTTTCATAATTCTTTCATTGTATGCAAACAACTTTTTTATGTGTCTGTTGTTTAGTTACCATTGTATACAATGAACTTTTCCATAACTTTTATAGTATACAACAAGTTGCATACAATGTGATGATTATGAAAGTTGGTTATATTATTTTTAAGAAAATAAAGTTTATTGTATATAATAATAACTAAGACAAAGTTTATTATATTTTAATGCAATTATTGCATCATTCAAATTTATAATTAAGATAAACTAAAATCCATATTATATATTTATGTATATTCTATCACTTTGATAAAGCTTATTTTTCATTTCTTTATTAAAATTAAAGTTACATTATGCTCATCATAAAAAAGAAAATTTCATGTTAATTCAATTCTAGCTGCGTTTGCTTTCAAAAAAATCCTCTATTTTTTCATAAAGTTTTTCTAAGAAACTTAAAATTAGAAAACATTTTCACTCACATATTCTTTTCAAGAAAATAAAAAACTCTCTCATTTCCCAAACTCCTCAGTTTTTCAAACTTTCATATTTTTCAAACAACTTTTTCAGAAAAACACTTCAAACAACACATTTTTCTTTTTTTTTTCTGAAAAGGAAAACTCCACCTCTTTATCTAAACACATTTTCTATTTTTTTTAGAAAATTAAAACTCTACCATTTTCATATAAAAACGAAAAACTGAAATTTTCTCCTACTAAACACAGCTTAAAAAAATTTTGCTACAAAATTTGCTCTAATTAAAAGAATTATTCCATCTCGTCAAAACTTTTACCAATCACCCTAATATGATAAAAATTAAGAAGAATTTCATACATATCCTTGTAAAAATTTTAAACTATATTTATATTCTTACAAACATTTAAATTACATCATTATCCTTCTAAAACTATAAAACTCTCATATATACCCAAATACCTAATTAGTTATAATGAAATCATTAATAAAATACAAATTCCTAATATACCCCTGTATTACATATACGATATACGAAATCATCGGTTATAAGAAAGAGGAAGCCTCCCTAATGGAGTTCGACACTTTGGCCATCAAATCTCAATGGAAATCGTTGATTGAAGGTGTTCTAGAAAACAATTTTTGATGGAATACGAATAATTAAGGCTGCGTTCACTTCTAGAAAAATCATTCATTTTTTCAGAAAATTTTTCTAAGAAAATTGAAAATTAGAAAACACGTTCATTTGCACATTTTTCCAACATAAAACTCCATTACTTTTTCATATTTTTCCAAACTCCTCAATTTTTTTAAACTCTCATAATTTTTCAAACAACTTTTCTAAAAAAATACTTTAACCAAACATGTTTTTCATTTTTTTCTGAAAAAGAAAAACTCCACCCCTCATCTAAACATGTTTTCTATTTTTTTTAGAAAATGAAAACTCTACCATTTTTCACAGAAAAACAGAAATTTTTTTCCTGCTAAACGTTAGAAAAATGTTTTCTGGCCATTGAATAAGAAAACATTTTAGGCTCTTCCAAATGCAAAACTAAATAAATCGCATATGTTAAGAAAAATGGCCTAAAATTGCATCTGTGTGGGTGCAATATCACATCAAAAATCGCATATGCTAACGAAATCACATCTCTAAACATAGTTAATGAAATCAATCTCATATAATACATCCGACGTCATTCGATTACGGTATCTGATGCTTGCATTGCATATATGAGTGTAATACCTTATCAATTGAGATATGAACGGAGTTAGCCTAGTCAGGTCAGTCATCCCTCATTGATGGAATTATGAAGAAATCAAACGGTGATAGGATTATGAAACGACGCTCGACTTTGTTACAAAGACAATAGAACAATGAAAACGACGATCGATTATTATTTACCTTGATGATTTAATTAGATAAGGGTGTTTCAGTAACTTCAGATATTAATAAATTTAGAGATATTGTTTTTTTTAATTTTAAATGATTTCATTATCCTATAAATAAATATTTAGACATGGATGAAAATTTACACGTTTTGTAATGATATTGATGTAATTTTAATATTTATAAGAATACATACATTAGGAAATCCTATCATTTGAAATCTTTTTTTTTTTCAAACAAACACAAGATTTCTCAGGATTTGAAATCTCAATCCTAAGAAATACCGCGAAACAAACATGGCCTAACTTTATTTGGAAAAAAAAAGGTTTACATTACAGAAATTTAATTAACTTATTTTAATGTATTATGTTACAATCATAAGAGTTCATAAGAGTGAAATAGTTTACAGTATATTATATCAACACCTAACTTAGATTATGTTTTAACATAACGGATCAATTGTCCATTGTTTAACCGAATGACCTATCATTTAACCAACGAACTGGTTTCAATGTTATGGAAATCAATTGTTCGGTGTGGGTTTGGGTTTAAAGTGCAAAACCGGATCGAATTAACTGAACACATTCAAGTTAATTATCCTTCTAGTGATTTATTTTTGGTTAAATTTCAATTCATTCATATTCATTCCGCGAACCAAACAGACCCTTAATGTTTTTACTAGCATTATACTTCAGCATACTAGCACCCCAAAATCCAAAGTAATACGCTGAAAACGATTATAGTTAACAATTAATTATATTCCAAAGTTGGTCAAGGTACATTATAGTTAGCATACTAGCATCCCTTGGTAGTAAGACACCAAAATCACTAGCATCCTAATTCGAATAACAGTGCACTTGATTTGGATCAAGATGTTTTCCAAAGACGCTTAGACCTGTAACCGCAAAGTTACAAATGCTGTTTTATACTACTCACTTGTAACACAAATCAACCATCCAATCCAATCGGCAATCGAATAGACAAGTTACGACGCTACATATACCATAGCAGTTGAAGGCAATTAGTTTGAACAAACGAATAACGATTTTCAATCATGAAAAGGATCAAGCAACTACAGAAACGTAAATGAATTATATACAAGGCGGTAATCCTAGGAATCAAAGATTTTCTATTTGAAGAGACCATACTTACAGACTAAACAAGAACGTTTGAGCAATCAAAAGATGCATCAAACATCATGTTGCACGCTTTCTGCAATTTTCTTCTTTTCTTAGAAAAGCTTTGATATCACATTGCATGAAGTCCAGAATGCAGCAGAAGCAGCCCTGAGAATGGCGGGGTTTTGGTATATCCTGAAGGGGGAAAAAGCAATAAACAGTAATGTTAATATATATAAAAAAACCTTCAATGATACAAGTAATTAAGTAAACATAGCAAGTAATTCTAACTCTAGAACTTAATACCAACTATTAAACTAGGCCAAAAACATCAAGAGATAAAAATAAAATAGATTCCTTAGTTAGTTGCTTACCCAATTGCTGTTGCTCCCCAAGAAGCAACGTTATAGATAACTTTGCTTCCATCCCATGCCTTTCGAAGCTTTCCTTTCTGTTTTTTCATGGAGAATGTCTTGCTAAGGGCTGCAATAAAATTTTAAGAACACATCAAAAAGAAGTTGGTATTATAATATTTAATAAAAGGATATTCAATTTGTAGTAAAATTTGGAACATATAGGTTATACCATCCTGGAGTTGTTTTGGACTCAAATCCTGTGAGGAAGAAAAGGCGGTTAATTCAATGCCAATACGGAATTAAATGAATGCCAGATATAAGGATAAATATAGTAAATGACAACTTCAAAATTTTCCAAAAACAGATATTATATATTTTTGTTTGATGAAATTTCATGAAACTGAAGGAGTAACAACTAACAACTGAGTGTGGATTGTTGCATTTGACATCCCAAATCGAATTGAACCGTCAACAATCTTTTTCTCCATTACTTTTAAGTTTTCTAACTAATCAAAGTTCTAAATATGATTATGAAAAATATAATATTAAAAAATATTCTTTTTTCTAATACAACCATTTAAGAAGGTTGAAAGCATTTACGTTTGACCCATTCAACCCATTTTTCTTTGTCGCCTATTTCCTTTTTTTACCTGTTTGACCCATTGTTAATACAACACATTGAATTGACCTACTTTCACATAGTCAGGCATGAAATGGCCACTGCTAACTAATTCAGTGGATTGCCCGAAACAGAGATCAAACTAATGAACACTTCAATCCAAAAAAAACAGAAAAAGCAACAAAGAGAACATAAAGGAAAACATGTGTACCTTAGTCTCTTTGAGTGAAATCAGATATGCAGCCATGAAGCATGCGATTCCATCCACAATATCATCTTGCCTAACTAAGACATAATCTTCATCTGACACAATATTTCCGCCTTCCCATAGATCGTTTTCACTAACCAAGTCCCAAGAACTATTTTCTTCTATAATCAATTGAAATAGTTGTTAGTATTCACCATTGAAACTACTATCCTTCTATTCCACAGAGTTAATATAATGTGGTTCGCTACTTTTACATGTTATACAAAATGAAAGGTGGAAACTTCGACTCGATTACCTGTAAATGGGCTGATTTGGTCTATCTTTTACTCTGAATGGGTCAAGCTAAAAGATTTAACTAAAAAGGATACATGTCAAACGCCATCCTAAGAGTATCTGAGTATTTAAAAGCCCAAAACCTCCACAATCACTTTACTTAAAAAACTTTACATTATTACTGCAATAATATAATTATGGTCATCATATTTATCACATCGATTACTTACAGATTCAAAAAAAGAGAAATGAGTTTTTGCAGGCTGGCCCGATCCATTTTGACCACTAAAAAAACTACCTGTTTGAGCTGGAACTATTTTGACCCGTTACCCAACCCGCTTGGACCACCTATTTTGCCACCTCTGTGGCTCTGTACAAAACTGTTCAAAAGCATGTTCAAAGATTATATAAAAGAGCCAAGTTGTTTTTACTCCTCAGTCCCGTTCGACGCCTATAAATCCATTCCAGGATTTCCCACAGAAATGGCAACAAAAGGTACTCAACAATGAGGATCCAAGATTCAAAACTAGGGTATGCATTAGTATAACAAACTTTTATTATACTACAACTATTTTTGCCAGCAGGTCTGCCCACAGTTCTCAAGTTAGATTCACCTATTATGCTGTCATAATTACAAAAAAAATGGATGCTATTGTTTTAGGTTCACAAGATTCCCTTATTTCTCATTATCAAAACAACTTTGAACATTTGGCAAACAGTAGGACATGTCTGAATGTGCAATTCTCATGAGATATGAAAAGATTCAAGTTGGAAAAAGGTTCCCATGCATACCTGCTAAATTCTGCGGGACGGAAACCTGTGCACTCTCTAATTTTTCAAGAAAATCAGGGCATTCAACTCTTGACTTGAGTAGACTGCATAACTACATACAGAAAGAAATCACACAATACTAAATTAACCCCATATCATGAAACTGGACAATTGAATAAGTGGGCATTCTTTTGTGCAAGTTAGGTCTTTATGAAACGCTTATGGTAGTTAGAGACGTATCAATTTCCCATCTATAATTAGAGTGCTAGAAAGTAGACAAGTTGTTGAACACCTAAATATGGATCTGTTTGATTATTTATTTTTGCAATATTGTTTTGTGTACGCAGAGTTCTAACAATATGAACTATGACAGACACCTACGATTTACACTTCATGAGTAATAAAACGTTTATTAAAAGCAACATTCATTGAGGACAAATGTTAGTTTTTGGCAAGAAAATAAGACAGCTAGTAGGCAAAGGTGAGCTGGCAATGAAAGGGTCATACAAATAACATTCAGGGGGTGCTTGGTTGGAGGTTTTAGGGGGTAAGGAATGGGAATGGCAATGATTAGTATTGCTTGCTTAGGTGTAATATAATCAATCATTACCCATTAATGGGTAACGAACCATTCCTCTATTTAACCAAGCGACCCCTAACAGTGGGGTGACCAAAATATTGAGAAATAGTCAAATAGCATACAGTCAAACACATATTTCCACTTCACTAACTACACAGTTAATTGAATAACATTAAGAGCATAAACCTATCAACCACAAAATTGAAATCTTGACCCTTGACAACAGATAAAGTTAAATCCATATATGATATATCCATTCAGAACATAAGGCAAAATGTGATACCAGTTCCCTCAAACTATGACTAAAAGTGATTATTGCAACTTCAAGATAATCAGGCAATTAAAGTTGTGAAAAGTAAGACAATTTCAAATTTACCTATATATTCACTATTTATATGGCTACTCTTTATCTATTTCTTCGAACATTATCATTTATTTGTTCTGACCCTAATTAATCAAAAAACCATAACCATAAACACGTATCAGTAAACACTCAAAGCTAATTAATGTGACTTACTGACTTGATATCAAAATAATCCCTTTAAATGCACATCTTCCCCAGAACAGTCAATCATAGGGATTGAGCTTCATTATTGTAAATGAAACTCACATATCTAAGTTTCTGAAAGTGTAACATATTTGGATATGGAACCTGATTTAGTCTGTTCACAGAGAAGAGTAAGGAAGTTTTTCCATTCTACCTTATTCTAACAATCTTGGTTTTAAAAGGCACGAGGGCTCCAACGCGATAAGGGTTCAAGAAGCCGAGGTTCCCACTATTCAAATACTTATAAATCTGCTTCTATACCACATATACCACCATATACAAAGTTAAACACCAAGTATTACAACAAGATTTAGATAACAAAAGTAGTCCAAAACACAAAAATGACTATCAATATCAAAAGCAAACATGTAAGATGACAAAGCAGCCAAACGACCACGTTGGTCCATAACCTGACTTAAGGTAGCAGGAGGTTAACTTTCAATGGACCCCTGAAAAGGCTAATAAAAAGTTAATCTCTCTATACCCAAGGGAGGTAAACAGAATCTCGTAGTACGTGTATGGTTATAGTTCTCAGAACTCTATTAATCAACTAATTATTCTCAAAAAGATAATCATCATCATCATCAACCCCAAGCACAAGTTATCTTGATTTCCAGCCTTTCGTTGTGTTTACAAATTCTTTCAACTACTTTACTGTTGCAGTTCCTTCGATTTCACATAAAAGACTCTAAAACGAAGTCCATAAAATAGCCCACTAAAAACTAAGCGCAACCTAATTAAGAACTAAGCCCGATTAAAACATCTCACAGAAACGCCAAAAAGGCGTACTTCATGCCTCATGGAACCTTATGTAAACGATTCGCCTTACTAACCTGGATCCATGTGCCCTAGAGATGAGATCCCCTCAGGTTCACTTTTTTAAACCAAGCTTACATATAAAAGGAGCAATCAAGCACTAATGTGATAGCTATTAAAACACAGGCGAGCCATAGTAGAAGTTCTAGCAATGACAATGGATATCAACAGAATTCCGAAGGGATTGTTTGGATCTGCATTTTTAACTAACTTAATAGTGACTTGAACGATCCCAAGCAGGTAACTAGATACTTATGTGTTCAAACAATTTACATCTAAACCCTAGATAATTCGAAATCATAATCATGATCAAAATCAATTTATTTGGCACACACACCCTGAACTGGTTAGGTCTAGTAATCAGAATAAAGGCATATCCAAACAACCTAAAATAACATGTGCTTGTTTATTGTTTCATGTGATTTACTTTTGCTGCACGTGTGGTTGTCTCTCCCAAAAAGAGCTTCTACCCCCAAGACCAGTATTGGAGTTGCAGAAAAAAAGAAGCTCAAATCCCAACTAAAAAACCTCGAAATTCATATTCTCTCAAAGACTTGCTTCACCATACCCAGAACTGATTTTGCTAAATTTTAGACCCCAGTCATGTAATTCCTTCCTAGATTTTAATAAACTGGTTAAAACATTAAAAAAATTCAGCAAATAAATAAAATTTCAATATACCAAATCAGCTTCGCCGTCCTGTTGCTGCTGCGGCGACGATCCACGACGGCCGATGCTAGGTCCAGCAGAATTATCATCCTCGAAAACGTCATCCCCACTTTCTTCATCATCTTCAATACAACCAGTAGTACTAAGCAATTCTAGAGCTCGTTGGCATTGATCAAGAACTGCTTCAAGGGTTTTCCTCTTCACACGAACCTGATCCCTTTCTGAATTCACCTTCTCAACACCGCTGACGATCGGTTTAATACCACCGGACACCTCAACAACCTCCATCTATGAAACACAGATTAATACATCCGTAAATACACAACCTGTAAAAGCTTAACCTAAAAAGGAATTTCTAGTATGATTGATGGGGTTTATTTTTATTTTGGGTGGAATAAAGATCAAAATCGGCGAGTAATCGTACTTGAATTGCCTGAATTCCGTGTGAACTTTGATTTAGGGGTTTTTTGGAAGAGGTGGTGTGGTGGGGGAGGGAGTGCTGGCGTGAGCCGCCTACGTACCGTCTCCATTATTGATGCTATATAATTGGGTATAAGCAAAGTACAAAGATAATCCTGGTTTTTCCAAGAAAAAGAATATATATTTTAATAATCAAATCCTGGTTTTTCCAAGAAAAAGAATATATATTTTAATAATCAAAAAGATATTTCTACTATGAGAAAATTAATATCCTCTTACTTTATACTCCTGCTCATTATAAGATGACATGTATACTTTACTAACTCTCTTTTCTCATCTCATCTCTTGATTTTGACACTTGTCTTCATCAAGTGAGTAGAAGAATAAGTAGGAACAAAAAGTAGAAGGTTTCTCTTCTGCTAAACATTAATCCAAGATTTACATGTTTCTAATAGTTAAATTATATGTTTGTTAAAAGTATATATTTTGTTCATTTGTTTATAAAATTATATCTGTATTTTTTATATATGTTTTTCGGTTTAAGATCTTTAACTTTTGTCTACGATGAAATGGTATTTTAGATCTATGACCACTATCGTTGATTATGGCTCTCATCCAAACCGAAGAACATCTCAACCCCTCCATCAACAACACCACCGTTAATTTATTTTTAAAATGTTACTTATTTGTATAAAAATATTAACAATTGATCGATATTCAAAATATTTCTAAGTATAAATTTTTTTAAAAAACATTTAGTTATGTACACTATAATTATAGCGTATTGAATTAAAGTAAAAGTTATTAAAGGTAGAAAAGATAGATGTATGTTAAAAGAGTATCACAAAATGTTGATTTTTTATAATAATTGACTTTTTAAACGTAAGTCAAACAAATAAAGTTTGTAACACATCATGATATGATTTTTTTTAAAAAGAATTTGGGCCAAATCAATGTCACTATCTCTCTAGAATGCAATATTTAGTATTTTTTTTATAATAAAATAGGTTAAACTACAAAAATTAGTTAAATTCAAACGATTTTCTAAATTTTAAAGAATTTTATACATATACACGTATCTCTCCCAAAACCCATTTCAATGATCCGTGACTGTGAGTCACCCAAAAATCATTTAAAAAAAGGCATTGTGCGTCAAAAAAGAGAAAATAAAAGATAAACTTCATAAATTCTACCCTGAAAAGGTTTTCTTTCTAAATAGATACTACGATTGTTAATTCGGGTCAGGTTCGTGTTATCGAATTCGTGTCATTCGAGTTTGGGTCAGGTTCGTGACGATCCAATTTCAACCCATTTATTTTCGTGTCAGGTTCGGTCGTGTCATTTTTTTATGTCAGTTCGTGTCAACCCATTTAAGCCAAATGTGATTGAGAAGAAGTTTTTTCATTTTTCGAATACGGTTTTCGAGTACGATATGATTAGACACTAAATATAAATAATTTTAATCTTACAAACAACAACTCATTTTATTAATCTTTTATAAATTTAAAAATATTCATAAATATATAGTACATATAATTAAACACTAAATAAGTAAATATATCATTCAAATTTGGTTATATTAATATAATAAAACATGGTTAATTTATATATTAATATTACATATATATTTTATTCAAATTTGAATAGATTAAAGATAGTTAGAAGTGAAGTTTTAATATTATTTAAAATATACTATATAAATAAATATATTATTATTTTTGGTTTCTCAAATTTTTATTTAATTTCCCTCCACTTGATTTTCGTTTCCCTCCCCTTTAATTTTGGTTTTCCCTCAATTATACTCTCCGCTATGTTAACCCTCAATATACGTGTTTTTTTTACTTTAAATCTTTATTATTTATGTTTAAGTTTTTTAACGTTTAAAAATTTTATATTTTTGTTTGTGAATTTTATTACCCTAAGATGTCACTTTTTTATTTGAATTAACAATCTTCTTTTCAAAGTTTAAATTGTAAGCATCAAAGAAAATTTTATAATATTAAAGTTTTACCATTAAATAGTTCATAAACGAGTCATTTTCGGGTTGTCGGTTTGATCCTAACCCGGCCCATTTATTTTCGTGTCAACCCGCTTTTAAGTTCGTGTCACTTTTTTTCATGTCGACCCAAAATGGATAGCCTTAATAGAAACTATTGAATAGCTTGTCTAGTTGTCCTACCCTTGTATGGGAATTGACCATATTTGATCCTAACCCGGCCCATTTGTCTAGTGTCACTTTTAAGTTCGTGTCACTTTTTTTCATGTCGACCCAAAATGGATAGCCTTAATAGAAACTATTGAATAGCTTGTCT
>JAUEJL010146586.1:0-10536 GCA_032274825.1 Drosophyllum lusitanicum | reverse complement strand
TTTTGAGTACTAACGGTTTATGCTAATGAATTGTGAGATGATGTGATTGTAACAGATATGGCTGACAGAGAGATCCCAGTCTTCCCTCCTGTGACCCAGGCAACTTCTGAAGCACCGGTGATTGAAACTTTAGACGCAAACGAGAATGCAGGAACATCAGGTCAGGCCCACGAGGAAGATCAGAGCGAGTATATCTTCAAACTTGAGAATGAGTTGTTAGATTTGAGGAATTTGGTTCACAGCTTGGAGCAGCTGAGGCATACTCAACCTGAACCAACCCTAGTTCTGACTGCGATTCCTACACAAGCAACCACAGCACCAGTAACAACACCAGTACCACCAGTAACTCAGATGATGCAACCACCATTTTTCTGTCATTATACACCACAGGGAGCTTACCCATTTGCGTTCCCAGGATTTAAACAACCCTGCACGTACAAACAATTCCTGGATTGCAAGCCTTCTGAGTATCGAGGGAGTACTGATCCTAATGTTACGCTTAACTGGCTACGTGAGATGGTGAAGACATTAGATGCTTGCAATTGTGAAAATGAACTCAAGGTGAAATACGCTACAAGGATGCTGAAGGGGGATGCTATGGTATGGTGGGATTCGATTACAGGTCATTTTACCGAGCAGCAGCAGGAAAGTATCACCTGGAGCCAATTCCAGGAAAAGTTATGTGAACAATACTGAAGTTCCTTTGAGATTGCCAAAATCAAGAAGGAATTTATGGATTTAAAGATGACAGGGAGTATGTCCGTGGATGATTTGATTAAGCAATTTACCGAGAGATAGAGATTCGTAAAACAGTGGGTGCCGGATGAGGCATCGCAGATTGCTCATTTTGTGGGAGCGTTACATCCTGGTTACCGAAGAGCCACCAAGTGGGCTAGTACTTTATCCCAGGCTTTCACTTTGGCCAAATCGGCTGAAGGGGATATTCTTGCTAGAGACAGATTGAACAGGGAGAGGATTTCTCAACAAAAGTCAAAGTTTGAACACTATAACGCCCAGCAGAAGCAAGGAGGTCAGGGAAGTGGTAATAGGCAGGGAGATCAGAATAGAAGGCCTACCTCGGGTGGGTCTACTCAGCGGGCACCGTGGTGTGGTAGGTGTAAGTCCTACCACAACCGGCAGTGTACGCCCCAAACTCTGAGATGTGTGAAGTGTAGCCAGTTCGGTCATGATTTAAAGAACTGCAGGTTCCCGAGAAGCGTTTGCTGGAATTGCCAAAAAGAGGGGCACCGAGTTGGAGAGTTCCCAGTGGGCAAGAAGTCAGGGTCCGGGTCAGGAGCGGGAGCGGCTGGGGGATCATCTTCAGCGTCTGGTCAAAAGAGAAAGAACCCACCCACTGTTGAGGGTATGGCATTCAAAATGACAGTGGATGATGCCACCACCACTAATGATGTGATAACGGGTATGTTTTTGATAAACTCTATTCCTGCTAGAGTGTTATTTGATTCTGGAGCTAATCGCTCATTCGTTTCTGTGGAATTCTGTGATAAGTTAAACATGCCTGTTACTGAACTTGTTAATTCCCTAGACATAGAAGTAGCTGATGGTATGATGGTTCCGGTCACGACTGCTGTGGCTGGAGCTAAGATTGATATAGATGGTGTGTGTTTTCCTGTTTATTTTCTTGTCATGCCATTATTTGGTTTCGATGTGGTGCTCGGGATGGACTGGTTGAGTTGAATCAAGCCAGTATTAAGTGCCATAAGAAGTTGATTTCTTTTCCGTTGGCGGAAGGTACGTGTGTGGTGGCAAGGGGTGAGAAAGTTAGGTCTGTGATCCCAATTATTTCATGCTTGAAGGCTAAGAAAGCATTGAATAGAGGATGTGAATTGTTCATGGCCTATGTTATCGACGGGAAGAAAGAAAAGCAAGCTATGACGGATATTCGGGTGGTAACGGAATACCCGGATGTGTTTCCAGAGGAATTGCCAGGATTACCTCCAGTTCGCGAGGTAGAATTCAAGATTGATTTGATCTCTGGTTCTCTACCAGTGGCAAAAGCTACGTACAAATTGGCACCTTTAGAGATTCGAGAAATGATAACACAGATTCAGGATCTGTTGGATAGGGGGTTTATTCGTGAAGAAACTTGAATTGTGGGTTTTGGTTGTTCTTGCGGTATATGAAATTTGTGATATGTTATGATGAATAAATACATGTTCTTAATGTGTTAAAGCATGTTCTTGGTAATTTGGTAGATTTTTATTAACTTCTGTGTTTGAGTTATCAATGATGATGAAGTTGTCGGATTTGAGTGAGGAAGAATATGAAAACCGATGGAACCTAAATCCGACCCTCCATAAATCCGGAACTCTAGAAATCCGGTACTTTGTAAACCCACTATGAAATCCGATACATATGAAATCCGGATACCCCAAAATCCGATACTTTGAATATGGAAACCTAGAATCCGATAAATGCTAAAACCGACAAAGCCAAATCCTACACTTGACTTGAAAACCGATACCCAAATGCGAACATTGAAAATCCGAGAGCCAAGTATTCGATAGATTTGAAATCCGACGGATTTCAAGAATCCGACAACCCTGAATTCGGCGGATTTCTAGAAAATCCGATGGTTTGGAATTCCGACAATGATGATTGGACTTGTAATTGTTTGTTGTTTATTCTATCTTATGAGATTTAGCTTTGGGTTTATAAATGATTGAGATATAAATATATGTTGGTAGATATATTTATATGTTCGAGACTGATTTAGTTGTTGCTGTATTTTCAGGCAATCCAAAGACTCAGTGATATTAGACATCTGAGTTTGCGTTGATATTAGACATCTGAATTGTTGATTGGGATTATTGACCGATGATATCTGTTGCAAGACTATTTGGCCGATACGCGCTCTTTGGATGATATTGAGTTACGTTTGAGAAGTCAGCTACACGTGGAATTGGGCTGGGCTCGTTCACTGGTTGGTTGAACAGTGATAGCCTTACTAGTGCATACGTTGCATCAGAGGGGGATTTTTACTGTGCCAATTCAGTGGAGGGCTATCGGTAAACCTTAGGTTTGGCCGGCATTGGTTGTAGGTTCTGCGCCGAACCACTGGTCTTGTTGGATATGTGATTACATGCTTTGATATTGACTATTGATGTTTGCTTTTGTGCTTAGTCTCTACTCACTTAGCTTTGTGCTAATTCCCCTCAGTTGTTGCTTTTAGCAGGTTTGTGATTGTTGGTGTTGTAGAAGGAAGAGTTGACCCCACTCTGATATTTGTTTTAAAAGAAACGAGCCAGTTTATTTTAGTAACACCAAGACATTCGTTGATGTTGTTTGTTAACAGATAATTTGTACTTCGTAAATATTTATGATGTATGTTCAGTGGTTTGTTAATTACGCTTCCGCAATGCATTTAAAAAAAATGGCTTGAGATTTTACGGTGTTACATCCAAACATTCTATAACGGTATAAATGTCTGCACGAGACAAACGGTCGATTCATAAGGGCCGATACCGAAGAAAACTCCCGCGGAGGGATATGCCCTGATTGAGGAGATGGCTCAACACTCCCATCAGTGGCATTCCACAAGAGATTCGTCTTTCCGCTGAAAACCTACAGCCACAACTGACTCATCCGATAGCATAGCAGCCCTCAGTGCCAAACTGGATGCACTGGGGCGAGATATGAAAAAAGTCAACCAAAATATCCACGCTATGCAGGTTGGTTGTGACAACTGCAGCGGTCCTCATCTCGATAAAGATTGCCCATACGACGAAAGTGGGAATCTAAAAGAATCTGCATGTTATTCTTCAGGAGATAAATACGATTATCCAGAGGATGAGGCGTTCTTTCGCAACAAGAAGCCTAACTGGAAACCTTATCCAAAATATCGTAAGGAGATGGAAGGGCGGTACAAGCAAAATGCACCAGGATTCTACCAAAGAGACCGACCCAAGGAGCCAGATAAGAAACCAAACTTCGAGGACATACTTACACGTTTCGCAGCTGCGTCCGATCAAAGGCACAAAGAAACCGAGGAGTTAGTTAAGAAGATAGGGGTGTCAACCGAAGCAGCACTTCGGAATCAGCATGCTTCTATTCATAACATCGAAACCCAAGTCGGTTAAATCTCTAAGGTCCTTCAGGAACGTTTTCCGGGTACTCTCCCGAGTAACACGGAAAATAATCCTCGAAGAAATGTCAAAGCCGTGACCACCAAGTCAGGCAAGACACATGAGGACTTCTTTCCTAAAACTGACGGTATTTCACCTACTGCTCAAACCCATAATGAGCAGGACAAAGGGAAGGCAAAGGCAACCGAGCCTAAGCCAGTTGAAAAGCCATCCCCTGAGCCACCCGTGAAACCATACAGGCCACCTATTCCATTTCCTGAAAGGCTAAAGAAAGAGAAGCAGGATGAGCAATATCGTAAATTCCTCGATCACTTGAAATCTTTGCACATCAATATTCCGTTTGTTGAAGCAATGGCGCAAATGCCAAAATATGCAAAGTTTCTGAAAGAGCTGCTAACTAACCGAAAGAAAATGGAGGCGGTCTCGAGTGTGACAATGAATGAGGAATGTTCAACTGCCATGTTGAACAAACTTCCAAAGAAAATGACGGATCCGGGCAGCCTGACTTTACCTTGCCAATTTGGTAATCTCCCGATCAGTCATGCATTAGCCGACTCCGATGCTAGCGTGAATTTAATGCCATATTCATTCTACGCAAAACTGAAACTCCCTGAACCTAAACCAATTCGTATGGCTATCCATTTGGCCAATAAATCAGTTACTTACCCACGAGGGATAGTAGAGGATTTGTTGGTTAAAATTTATAAGTTTATCTTTCTCGCCGACTTCATCGTGATGGATATGGAGGAGGACGATCAGGTTTCAATAATCCTCGGAAGGCCATTCTTGAGCACCGCTGTGCGTTATGAGATATACATGAATCCCAACTCACACTGAGGGTAGGTACTGATGTCGTTACCTTTGGAATTGACAAATCTATGAAACATTCAAAATCGTGTGACGATTCGGTGTTCTTCGTTTACATTTTTGACGATTTACTCGAGAAGGTGAAGAAGATGGAAGATAAGGAGTTGGATGGTCAGATGCCTATGGGAGAAGATATTTTTTATGCAGAAAAGGACCTGGAAGAGCTGGAAAAGCTACTGGAAGAACGAAGTGAAGAACAAAGTGACTTGGCAGAATTGCAGAAAACGCGACGCGTTGATTTTGAAAACGTGCCGCGTTCTATTCCTGAATCACGATCTGTGTCTCCAAAAAAAGAGAACGTGACGTGTCCGTCCTCAGAACCCGACGCGTCGTCCAATTCCAGCAAACCACTTGAACTGTAGGAGCTCCTGAAACACTTAGAGTACGCATTTTTAGGGACTGATTTGCAATTTCCGGTTATCGTTTCGTCTGCGTTATCTCTGTCTGAAAATGAGAGATTGATTACCGTCCTCAAGAAGTGAAAACAAGCAATCGCATGGTCTATTTCCGACATTAAAGGAATTAGTCCATGGTGTTGCTCTCATAAAATCTTGACGGAGGACGAGGCAAAACCCGTCATTCAACCACAGCGCAGATTGAATCCGAAGATGCAGGAAGTGGTGAAGAAAGAAGTTGTGAAATTACTTGACGCCGGTCTCATTTACCCTATATCCGATAGCCCATGGGTCAGCCCAATTCACGTGGTTCCGAAGAAAGGTGGGATGACCGTGGTCGTAAACGAAAAGAACGAGTTAATTCCTACTCCTACGGTCACCGGTTGGCGAGTGTGCATCAACTATCGCAGGTTGAATGATGCCACATGCAAAGACCACTTCCCGCTACCTTTCATAGATCAAATGCTCGAGCGATTATCCGGTAATTCCTTCTACTGTTTTCTCGACGGGTTTTCTGGTTATTTCCATATTCCAATAAATCCCGAGGATCAAGAGAAGACAACCGTCACGTGCCCGTATGGAACCTTCGCATACCGATGCATGCCTTTCGGCCTCTGCAACGCACCAGCCACGTTCCATCGGTGCATGACTGCAATCTTTCACGATATGGTGGAGGACTTCATGGAGGTCTTTATGGACCACTTCTCTGTGTTTGGTGACTCGTTCGACTCCTGTCTATCTCATCTGGATCGGATGCTTGCTCGCTGTGAGGAGACGAATCTGGTGCTCAACCGGGAGAAATGCCATTTTATGGTAAATGAGGGAATCGTTCTTGGGCACAAAGTGTCCAAAGTAGGCATTGAGGTGGACATAGTTAAAATAGATTTTATATCTAAACTACCACCACCAACAAATGCAAAAGGGGTAAGGAGTTTTCTAGGCCATACGGGCAGTTATCGGAGATTCATAAAAGATTTCTCTAAAATTACTTGGCCTTTAACTCAGCTTTTATTGAAGGATGCTAAATACGATTTCTCTAAAGAGTGTTTAGTATCATTTAATACCCTTAAAGAAAAACTCACCACCCACCGATCATGGTCGCGCCTGACTGGAACTTGCCATTCGAGCTTATGTGTGATGCGAGGGATTACGCGGTAGGAGCGGTGTTAGGTCAGAGAGTCAACAACCGTTTTCAACCAATTTACTATGCGAGCAAAACTCTAAATCCAGCGTAGGAAAAATAAACCACAACGGAGAAGGAATTACTTGCCATAGTTTTCGCTTTCGACAAATTCCGATCGTACCTAATCTTGTCTAAAACCGTCGTGTTCACCGACCACTCTGCTCTGAAATTTCTATTCAACAAAGAGGATTCCAAACCGAGACTTATTCGGTGGATTCTATTACTTCAAGAGTTTGATATAGAAATTAAAGATAAGAAAGGAGCAGAGAATGTTGCGGCTGATCACTTGTTACGTCTGGAGAATCCCGAATTAGAGGAGCTACACGAAGCTGACATTGGGGATGATTTTCCAGATGAATATCTATTGCAGGTAAGTCAGACTACGCCATGGTATGCTGACTTTGTGAACTATCTAGCCGCGGGTATCTTCCGGAAAGGAATGTCACATCAGCAAATGAAGAAATTCCTCGCTGATGTGAAATATTACTATTGGGATCATCCCTATCTTTTTCGTCACTGTGCGGACATCATTCAAAGATGTGTGTCGGGAGAAGAGGCGAGGAAAATACTGAGGGATTCCCACAGTGGGCTGACCGGGGGACACCACGGTGCGGCCTACACCGCAAAGAAAGTATTTGAAGCCGGATTCTTTTGGCCTACCATTTTCAAGGATGCACAGATCCCCGTTAAGGAATGTGATGCATGCCAACGTGCAGGAAATATCTCTGCACGGAATGAGATGCCACAACACAGCATTCAAGTTTGTGAACTATTTGATGTGTGGGGTATCGATTTCGTGGGACCTTTTCCTTCTTCCCGTGGAAATAAATACATTCTGGTAGCCATCGATTATGTATCGAAGTGGGTAGGCACAAGCTTTACCCACTAACGATGCACGTGTCGTCGTGAAATTCTTGAGAAAACTATTCTCTCGGTTTGGCATTCCTAAAGCTCTCATAAGTGATAGGGGCACCCACTTCACGAATTCTCAAATGGAAAATGTGTTACAGAAATATGGTGTCAACCATAGATTTGTAACAACCTACCACCCTTAAACGAGTGGGCAAACCGAAGTGACCAACCGTGTAATTAAACGAGTATTAGAACGGGTAGTCAACGGGAATAGGAAGGAATGGGCAGATAAACTAGATGATGCACTTTGGGACCTTAGGACTGCTTTTAAAACACCTATAGGTAGTACACCTTATAGGCTAGTATATGGCAAAGCGTGTCACATGCCAGTGGAAATAGAACATAAAGCATTCTGGGCGTTGAAGACTTGCAACTTAGACATGGAGAGTGCGCGTGATAATCGGTTGATTCAACTTAACGAACTCAATGAATTACGTAATGAGGCGTATGAGAGTTCATTAATTTACAAAGATCGCACCAAAAAGTGGCATGATGCACGACTGCGTGTAAACAAGAACTTCGAACCGGGAGATAAAGTGTTATTATTCAATTCCAGATTGCGATTGTTTCCTGGAAAATTGAAGACAAGATGGTACGGTCCGTTTGTGGTTGAGAAAGTATTCCAGCATGGAGCGATTGAACTGAAATCGGAAGACGGATCGACCTTTAAGGTGAGCGAACACCGTGTGAAATATTACATGGAGGGAATGCCCGAGGAGAACGAAGGCGAGGCTTTGCGCCTCGATGTGATAACACCCTAGGTGTGGGGTGGAGTCTATCTTATGACTTGTATCAAAAGAAGTGCTTGCGGGAGGCAACCCGTGCTTTGGTTTGTTTTGTTTTCTTTCGTTTTGTCTGTTTTAAGTTGTTTTTGTTTGTTTGTGTGCAGGTACACTCATCGGACTCCCATTACAATGCTTCTGGAACAAGATTACAGTACTAACATAGCCGGGAAGATCAAAAGGTAAGCACTATTTTAATTTTGAAAAGATGCTTGAACGCGCTGCGTCAGATCATAAAACGCAACGCGTTCATTTGTACAAACGTGTTCAAAAGGGGCTAATAGAGAGGAACGCGACGTGTTTGGCCATTGGACCCGACGCGTCTCTTACGAATCAGATTTAAATTCAAAAGTTCCTTTTCTTCTTCTTAACTTCTCCAAACAAACACACACACTGAAACCTTTTCGAACCCGACGCGTTTCTGAAAATCCCTCGAACGAGCTCGATTTCAACCGCAAGAACACCAAATCTTTGCTACATTGTGCATACTCTCGCTAATCAAGTAAGTTTCAAGCCCTAATTTTGCATTTTTTCATTAATTTTGCGCTAATCAGTACGATTACGTGCCATTTGAGTTAGGGTTTTTCAATATGTGTTGATGATTCATGCTATTCTGCTTAAATGGGGTAATTTAATGTCGCAATGGTGTCAAATATATCTTGCTTTGTCGAGTTTTGTCGAGCATTAGGGGTTTTTAGGGTTGCGGTTTACGAAACCGAACGATTGAAGAAGTTATTGTGTGCGATTTCGTATAGCATGAAGCCTATCTATGTTAGTTCCTCTGTATATGCTCTGTTTTCTTGAATCTATGTCAAATTTTGATTCTAAAGTTTCTTTAAAATGGAACTGCGAGTAAAGGTTCATTGCTAAATTAATTTCGAGTTTTCAATTAGTTATTGATGTTCAAGCATGGCTACAAACGTTTTAAACCTTTTGTGTGTTGAATGTTGAGGGAAACAAAGCCAATCTGCAGCTCCTGTTCTTGGTCGTCTTCTACATCGCGAACGCGACGTGTTCGGGTCCCGAACCCGACGCGTAGCTTGATTTTCCAAGAAAATTCTTGTTTTCTATTTTTAGGGTAATTTGTGTAGCTATGTGCATGGTACTACCTCTATTTCTTCCAGGCTATTGTTATTAAGTTCTTTCTGCTGAAAATCATCTTGATTGCGCGTACGTGTTTAATTATTTCTGTGGGCACTATTCTAACTCTCTGAGTTACTTTTGATGAATTTATCTGGTTTATAGAATATGTGTCTAGACGATACTTTTCATGTGGGGGGCTTACTGGATTTCTGCTTATTTCTAAGTTTAAATTGTCATTGCTACAGCATGGCCGAGCGAGGTCGTGGTAGAGGCCGAGGTCGCAGGGTTGCTCAACCCGAGCCAGCAGCTCCAGTTCCTCCAGAACCGCCAGTCCAGCACGAGTGGCTGGTTTTTCCTGAGACTATTCCGGCCCAGTGCCGGAATGAGTACATCTCCCGGCTGACGCAGCTGCTGCGCAAGGAGATTGAGATGGCCCACACTCTGGATTGGGAGGTCGCCACAGCTGCCAGTATCACCGCTGTGATCACTCCACTGCTGACCCAGGAGTACAGAGGGTCTGACCAGTCTGTCCTTTTCTCGTGTCGGGCGTGGGAGCGCCTGTTCAGCATCAGGGAGCCCATCTACCGCGAGTTGATGTTGGAGTTCTACTCCACCATTAACTTCAACGCGGTTTTAGCTTTATACACTGATCGCAGGGTCATCTCTTTCCACCTTGGGGGCCGGAGCAGAGAGTGCTCCCTCACCGAGTTCAGTTGGAGGCTGGGGATATACACCAGAGAGGAGACAGCCAGCCAGCGGACTTCAGTCCGCCCGAGTTTTGGCATACGATTGCCAACGGGTCATACATCGCTGCTCGAGCCACTGAGAGCAGCATCCGTGCCCCGATCCACCGCCTGATCTCTACATCTGTCACTCATCGCAAGGGCGGTGAGAAGGTCACCGTCACCGACCTGTTCTACATGTTCTGCTTGCTCACCCTTGGCACACTCTGCAATGTGCCGTATTCTGTTGCGTTCTACTTGGCTCGCAAGGGCACCGGGCCCAAGCAGGCGAGCCCGTTGTGCGGTGGTCAGTTCATCACACGCTTGGCCAGATCATACGGGATCCTTACTGCCGCATCTAAGGCCAGACTACTGAGGATGGAGCCGAGGCTGATGGGGGAGTATTATCTAGATGTGTTGAGGGTGATGGAGCAGACTGTGTACGAGGGGATGCTGTGGGTCGAGGATGCCGATGAGGAGGAGCCG
>JAUEJL010146575.1:0-10536 GCA_032274825.1 Drosophyllum lusitanicum | reverse complement strand
GGATAATGATTTTGATTTTTCGTATTCCCGAGTTGGAAAGAAAAGAAAATTAAAAAAAGAAAAGAAGAGAAAAGAAAAGAGAGGATAATGATTTTGATTTTTCGTGTTCTCGAGTTGAAATGAAATGAAATGAAATTGGAGAGAAAAAAAATCGAAAAAATAAGTTTGCATTACCGAGTTGAAGATGAAGGAAAGAAAAAAAGTGTTAATTCCTAAATAATAATAAAAAATAAGGGTTTATTTCTCCAAAATGTATTAAAGTATACCCCAAATGTTAATGTGTGTATCCACCTTTCAAAAATGTTATTTGTGTATGAAACTTTCAAAAAAATGTGTTATTGTGTGTATTAAACTTCCTATTATATATACTAAACTTAGAGTTGTGTTCAATAAAGTACATTTAAAAAACATAGTCCTGAAATTTCAGTATACAATCACATGTGATTTGTAAAAGCATCACATGTGAATTACGAAAAATTACGAAAATATCACTCTAATTGATCTAAAGACTAAAATCATGAAAATAAATTAAAAGATAATATTTTTTTAAGTTGAATAGACGTTAACATTTGGATGATGGCTCATCGTACGTCCCTTTCCTTCCCGATCATCGACACTGCGGGGCAAGTCAATCAATTCGATCATAGGTGAATGAGCTCTAATTCTATAATCAAGCTCTTGCGATTCTTCAGTACGAATTACTCATGATTCAAGCCCTAATTAATACAAATCATTCATAAGTCAAGTCCTAATCCATACAGTTCGTGAATCACGCCCTAATTGGTACGTTTCGTTAATCAAAACCTTCGATTATCAGTTTGAGAAGAAAATCAAGGCAGAAGCTGCTGCTGCTGCACATTACGTGCCAGTAGTATACAATTATGAAGATTAGCAGGTTCGTTTTTGCTACTGATCGAGCTCACAAGATTTCACTTTTCTCCATATATGTATGTTCTAATAATGTGGATAATTAATTTGATGTTAAACATCTTCAATCAGTAGTAATATGTATTGAATCATTAATTATTGCTTTTTGTTTGTGTATATACACTTTGGTTTTGATCAAGCATCGAGAATGAAGTGTTATTAAGTTGCAAGCTTTATGGTGCAACCACTGTGTTGATTCAATTCTAAATAGGTTTATAGTGTTCAAGATTTTTGATACATCATCCTACAAAACTAAACAGGGTGTTAATAACTTGGCAAGCTTTATGGTGCTACCTTTCTTATTTTTTGCTCACAAACTGTCAGAAGTAAGGTAATTTCATTCATTGTACTTGCATGTTATGCAAGGAAGGCATTCCTCTAATTTATACTAACTTCTAACTTTATGCTTTGGTTAGTTATTTAAGATTCTAGCAATGTGCTTCTAACATTCATGGTTACTATTTATTTACATTGATCTGTGTTTGGTACTACCTATTTGCGATGATAGGTTCACCGGGATTTTGAAACCAGGATCATATGTTAACTGTTAAGGCAATCGATACTTTACACCTTTTAAGTATAACGATACTATGAAGTCGTAATGTTTTTTTATTGTGTTATATTGGATCCAATTAGGCAACATTGCACTTAATGTATAGCTGCAAAGAAAGTTCTTTTTAACGTATCCACTCGATCTAATCTATGTGTGAGTAACTAAGTACCTGCTCTAAGTTATCTGTCAAAATGGTTACATACTGCAATGGGTCAACTATTCATCATGTAGAAAGATTTCATGTCAAATGGGGCTTTGTGGATTTTGAGAAGAAAGGCAAAGAGCATATGGTTTACATACTGCAACAGGTCAAAATTCATTATGTAGAAAGGTTTCATGTCAAAACAGATGTTTTATAAGTAGGCAAAGAAGACGAATCAATGCTGCACAGTATTATAAGAGATCTCAACTCCTTATGGAGTGAAGTAGGATTGTTCTTTTCATGTGTTTAAACTTTTAAAGATGAGATACATGTCACACTTATATATAAACACAATATTCTCGTGTAACATAATTCTAATGTTTAGGCCTTTGCAATGTGCAATGATGGTTTACTAATAATCATGAAGAACTTTTACTCTATTAGACTCGGTGTTTTAATCAATATTAATATCATGTACAGGTTCAGACAAGTCAATGTCTATTGTTGAAGCCCTACTGGAAGTTGCTGCACATCCAGAATATGATATTGCCTTCATGATACTTAAACTTCTGGCACAATCTTCAGATTTGCTTGATAGAGAGGCGAGTTCTTTGCGTATTCTCACTTCATTTATTTATAAGAACCAAATCTTTGGTACAAATATACAATAATATCACATATATAATTAAGTCTTGGATGGCCTTTTTCCACGTCGGTGTAGTGTAGAATTACATATGTAATTATTGAAATTATGGGTTTAAGGCAGGGTGTTTTGTTTCTTTATACGCAGAGAATAATCTTGGGTATATGAGACGGCTAAGTAAGCTTTTTTAAAATGTTTCTAGTACTTGTGGGCTCGTTGATTGTACGAGTCGTCCTCCACAGTTTATCAGAGACGAAAACATGGGTTTGCGGGCTCCAGTTAGATAGAATAGAACACTAAAAATAAACATTGGGTGAATTCTAATGTTAACTGGTAGCAAAAGGTAGAAAAGTCTATTTTGTATCTCTCAAGAACTGAAGAAGATCTTGCAGATAGGCATCTCATCTTATAGTTTCCTGATGTAAGTTGGTAACTCCTTTAGACTTCCACATTCTTTTAGATGTTAACCTTTTTATTTACAGCTAAACAAATCACCAAAAACATACTCATATTTGTTTTGCATTCTAGTAGACTTTTGTTATATAATGCCAAACAGATAACGAAATCGAAAAATATAATCAATACCATTAGTTGTAATTTGTCATCTCCCTTAAAAGGCCAAAGCGATGCAACAGAGTCGGGTTGGGTCGACCCATTAGATTGAGAATCGAATACTTTTTTGCTTACGAAAATTACGACCTTTTTTTTTGACCCATTGAAATATGCTTTGATTTTACTCATTGTTTATGTACTATGGTTAAAATTTCCCTCTTATATCTCTTGCATTTGTAACAGTACCATAATACTATTGAGTAATGTCCCAAATCGGAAAGAAAGTGACTTTGTAATCTGCTTAATAGGGGTCGTGGGCTATTCCTCTCATAGCCAACAGATTTTGAGTTGGAACACCACAAACTTACAAATACAAATGTATTTGAAAAAAATATGTATCCCTCCTTTAAACCTCATTCAAAGTATGTTGCTAATTCTTGCTTATGTTTCAGGGTAGTGTGACATATTACCTTTATTGGACAAGAAGTTTTAGTAACTCAAGAACCAAAAAGTAATTTAATTATTGTTTGTTTTTTTGCTATGTATATATATCATACACTTGGAATAATACTCCATGTATTGTATTATTTAAAGGCACCTAATTTTTGTTATTTTCAATGCTTTTTTAGACATCACTTGTTCCTTTAAAGCATATACCTTCACTTCAATAGCAAAGCTAAAAGAACCTCTGTATTATAAAATTGGCAAATGACAAGTTGAAGGGTAAATGACTTATTTATATAAATTGTCGCTTAGAAAGTTGAAGAATTATGTCAAAAAAACATCACATTCAGAAGCTTGAAGAAATTAGACAATTTGTTCGAGTTTTAAAGCGTGAAAAATAATGCTCACATTTAGAAGTGCGAAGAATTTAGTCAATTTGTTCACATGTAAAAGCGTATACAATTATATCATAATCTTCACACTAAGAAACATGTGAAATTGTGTCAACATCCTCACACTTCGAAACGTGAACAATTGTGCTAATATGTTCATATTTATAAATGCAAGAACTTGGTCAATCTAGCGTGTACAATAATATCATAATCTTCATACTTAGAAACATGTAAAATTGTGTCAAAATCTTTACACTTAGAAATGTGAACAATGGTGCTAATATGTTCATATTTATTAAATGCGTGAAAGTTTTTGTTACATCAAATTTTTTCACGCACTAGTGTGTTGAAAGTAGAACTTAATAAAAGGGTGTGTTCGGCAACGGGCTTATGGGGGATTATAGGGGCTTGAAATTCTAGTTTTCATAATCCTCAGCCCTCTAGCCTCGTTCGGGTGTTAAAATTTTAAGGGGATTATTAAAAACATAATCCCCAATAAATCCCAAAAATAAAAGCTTTTTCAAATAGCTTATGGCTTGGGCTTGAGATTATCAATTAATCAGCCCAACTCCAGCCCCAACCCCAGCCCCAGCTAGTTTCGCCAAACACACCCAAAATGTTAGATTTTGTTGGACTAATTTGACCCAACATGTTTGTTACATGTTTTTGTTCGTTACCTAAGTTATTTTGTCATATTTAACAAATGGTGTCCCTTGTAATTTTTTTCCAGAATCCACAACCATTGAGCAAACACTCATAGCAATAGAAATATCATCTAACTAGTTGGCACAAGCCGAGTGATCACTCTAGTGACCAAGACCACTTTTGCATTTGGTCACTAAGCATGTTTATCTTGTATGACAACTTTTTACATCCAACCTTACTAGTTTAGGACTTTCAAACACTCAAAGTGTTAGAAATATTCATAATTTCTTACATATGGACCCTTGTTTATAGAAATTCAATTAGTATTTTTAACAATTTGTAGGCTTTATGACAATCTAGCTTCTACCATGACTACCCACCTATCCAAACTAATTTGAATGATAAGAATGTAATAATAATACTAAACTTGACCTAGATGTGATTGGAGGGAGGGTAGGAAGCAGAAAGCATCAAATACATTACAACTCATTACAAGAAAAAAACATCACAATCAAGATAAGGCATGGGCTTCTATCAATTGATATATACTATGATGGAGACATTCTAAATACAAACACCTTGCCAACCCAATCACCCACTACCCTTCAATTATTCGCATCTAGTGCTAAATAATATTATTATTTTTTCTATCTATTTTTTTTCTTAAAAAAGAATTAACTTATGAGGTAGTGGTATATCCTCTCAATTAGATCATCTAAGTTAGGTGATGTGTATACACATATAAGTAGTTTAATGGGAATGTTTGGTCAGTTAGTATTTTAATGATTTAAGTACTATGTGTATGCAATAACACCTAACTTAGATATCACTGACAATATATATATATATAAAAATTTCTTTGTGTTCGTTATGAGTTCTTCATCATTGAAAATCGTTTAACATCACACTTATATCGTTACTCGTGTTTATTTCACACTAATTTGTTAATTTGTTTTTTTAAAGTTTTGGCAAGCACACATACCCACTAAAAGTCTATTACATTATTCACATCAGGACTTGAATCAACAACCTTTTGGAAGGGGGCACCACTCCATAAACAAATTATTGTTTATTTCACACTAATTTATTAATTTAGAACCAAACATAATATTTTAGAGCTACATTTTTTTTGTAGTAATTTGTTATTCCCTTAATTGTTTAATAATCGTGTTTAGAAACAATGCGCTTAAACACATTATGAATAATATTATTTTACCCACACGATGCGGCGAGAAACAATATGTTTGCTTTTTTATAAATGACAATTTAATATGTCACTTTTGAACTAACTTAGAGTGAGAAAAGTATAGTTATTGATAACGTGTGAACTTTATACATATTTAAAATTAATTAAACAATTAAGTTTGAAGAACGATATCATTTTTTTCTTATATGATTACATTTTGGTTTCTACCTTAGTTAGTTTAGTTACTAATAATTAACTGCGAGGTCAACTTGTTGTATTTTTTAACCTTAAATTCAAAAGTTTTTTAATATAAAAACTAAAAAACCCATTAAAAATATAAATATATAATTCTAATCAATTTTTTGATAATATGTTATAAATTTTTATAACCGAGTCTAGTTTATTAATACTTTAAAGATTTATCATATACAATATATTGAATTCTTTAATTTTAGTTAAAAATTAAAATACTTATATATAAGAGTATTAAACATAAGCAAAAAATCATTAAAATTAAAAAAACTTATAATACTATATACCTATATATAAATTATTGTGTTTAAATTCTATTAGTAATTAAAATTTTGAGCGTTACTAATTCTTAGTTTAAATATTTTATAACCGACTTGTGTGATTTATTACGTATTAAATTTAACCAAAATTTAGTTTAAATTGCTTTACAGTATTGTAAAAAATGTTTTATCAGCCATATAACTTAACATAAAACGGTCTTAGTAAAAGAAGCTAAATATTTTATACAACAGTAAATATAAGATATGTGTGAGATGGTAACTAATATAATATTTGTTGTATGCAAACACACAAATGATTGCATAGCTCACATATGAATTGAAGCATGTTTTTGACTAAATTACATTTTCTCATCAAAATTTGGGAAGTCAGGCTGGGTGGTTTCTATTTTGCCTAATTGATTATGTGTTTGAAAAAAATAAGTGTTTTTAATGAATTTTGCCTATTTGAACCTCCCACTACATATATAAAATTTTGGACACAATTAGACATATGTGTATGCTATAGATATTATGTGGAGAAGGTCAGATTTGCGATGGAGATGGTGGAAAAACTATATGTTATGTATGTAGGTAGTGCTAAAGTCTTGTAGAACTTATGCTTTTAGGTTTTAAACTCTAAATAAAATAAGTAGTTAATTAGTTATATGTGGGTTATAAACAAATAGATTCTTCTTCACATAACAAAACCTAATTATCTTAAGAATGAAATTAGGGTTGTATATCTCTCCTGTCACCCTCTGCCTCTATGTCGAGCCGTATTCCACTTCAAGTTGACTTTCGACTTTCGATTAGAAACAATAAGAGTTGTGTTGTTTGGGGCTTGTGGATGTGAGGTGTTGGTGGCTAGCACCTGTAGCAAATCTATGCAACTTTGTGTTCATATCAAACACAATGTTTATTAACTAATAGAAAATAATAACTTAGATCTAACAATCTTCCGCTTTGAATTCAAGTAGCAACAATATATCTTTTTGAACACTGTAACAATATCTCTTTTCAGAATATTTGCATAGATTCTTTTTCTTTCTGTAATCGGTAAAAAACTCGGAAACTGTTCTTTGTTATTTTTGAATCTTTGAGAGATCTTCAAAGACTCTTCTTTAAAGATTAAGTTGTTATTAATACCAATTGCATGATCCCAATCAAGTATCAAGCATCAACAATTGAAAATTTAATCAACAATCAAGAATGACAATTCTCCCTGCCATCTTACAAACAATAAGAAAAAGAGAATTTGAATGACGGCTCAAAAACTTTGATTAAACATATTTTTAGGGTTTACATGCAAATGACTTTTATACTAAAGTCATATGTACACAATCAACCCTAGACTTATCAATTACACAATAAGTTCTAGAACTTCTACTCTAACTAAAATAGAAGCTAAGATAATAAAATAAAATGTAAATATGATCACAATTAAAACATAACATTATACTATATATCAATTGGGGGAGTGAAATGGTATATCTCACTAGATATTCAAGGGTGTTTTTGGTAATTTTGTCAATAAATCAATAGAATTTGAAAGATAGTGAGAAATTAATTTCTCACGATATATTGAATAATTCATGAGAATTTAATGAGAATTTAAACTCATAGTCTTTTGTGGTCCCACAACCACACAATGTATGACAAATGTTTGAAATAAAAAAATAATTTAAAAAATCATGCAAGCCATACAAACTAAATTGATTTAGAGTCCAAATTAATTTTTAATTTTGACAAAATGAATAGTTAGGACTGCTCAAATAAAGATATTAATTTTAACTAAATAAATAGTTAAAATCATTTAATTAAGTTATCGAATATTAGTCTTTTATTAATATTATTAAAAAGAAAATATTTTATTTTATGTTGAAAACAATGAAAAGATAAAAAACATCATAACTATAACTATTTTGTTTTACATCGTTATAACATAAATGTTTTATCATGACGTAACAACTTCTAAGAGTTTTTCGCAATAAATGTATTAAGAAGGTGGTGGAAAACATACCTAACATAAGAATATTAGCTTTATAAATACAACCATGAAAAGCAAAAAGAATCGTAACTATAATTTAGCACAAACTTTCTTACATTAAAATATCATTTTGACATTTTATAAGCATCCATTTATCGAAACATATATATACAAGGAGTAACACTTTAACATTTTCTTAGAAAATATCCTTTTTTTTAATTACAAACATTGCTTTCAATTTTCAAATATAGGGGAAAGCCTAGGTTTAATTGGTTTTGAGAGGTAGGTGGGCAACAGAAACATGGTATCATTATGCAATAATGTGTGGTTGTAATTTATTGTACAAATAATCGATAATTCTTGTTACAATTTGAGGCAATAAGATTAAATCTATATTGATTCTTTAAATCGATTGTAAAATATTTTAACATGATAAAACTAAGAATTTTGTTAAATATGATATTTTAAATTGTTATAAAATATTTGTAAAATAGCGTGGACAAATACGATATTCTAAAATTTAAGAAGTGCGTATATAAAATTATCTTTAATAATTTTGATCTAAATTAAAGTTAAAATTGAATCCAGTTTTAACTAAGAAAAGTCAAAATGAATAATTCCAATTTGATAATTAATTTTTTATCTAAATAAATAGCTATGATTGTTTAATAGACTTTTATTCATGTTGGTATTTTATTTATATTAGAAGATTCTAAGAGGTTTATGATATAGAAAATAAGTTACTCTAAACACATTTAACCCAACAAACTTTAATAGGTTATTGAGTGGTTTTAACTAAGGCCTGTTTTTTTTTCATGTGCGGTCTACATAAGCCGTCTGTATAAGTAAATGATTCCCGAGTGCAATAAGCGTTATTATTATTATTTGTATTATGTCTTGAATAAAGTGTTTGAATTAAATAAGTGTAATACCCGTTCCTGAATTAATATTTAAGTGTAACATTATTATTATATTTGGAATTCATTGGACTTGCATTCTTGGGTACTTAATAGAGTTGTTGCTATTGGGTTTATTGATTATTAACTTTAATGAAAGAGTATTTATTGGGCTTAAGAGGGAATTACTTGGGTTTGGACTTGAGGCCAAGAGAGGGTATAAATATCCTATTAGGGCACAACCCCCAAGGGGAAGTTCTTTCACTATTGCATTCAAACGGGTGAGAGAGTGTGTGTGTGCCCTGTGCACTGCCGAGAGAGAAAAGGAGCAAGAGCACAAGTCAAGATTCACTAATTGCTGCAAAATTGATCTGAAACTATAGGTATGTGATTCTTACACTACAACAACTAGTTTCTTAGTAAGAATATCGTGAAACCGGTGGAGTTTAGGGTCTGTTCTTGAGTCGCACCAAACGGAGAGAAAAATCGGACCTTAAACAAACTAAAACGCCATGATAATCAAATTAAATGGGCATAAATGATGCAGGAGATGATAGGAATCTATAACATTTGAAATTTCATGAATTAGTTTAGATTTGAATGCATTTAGTAAGTTTTTGTTCTTGTTTTACGTTGAACAACTGACTAGAAAAAGAATGAGGATAAAACCTCAAAAACTTGTTGTTAATGAGATTAATTCGGTAGGAATCATGTTTGGGATATTAAGAAACTATAGCAATCAATGAAACATGATTTCATTAAGGATTTCACAACTTGAAGTTCAAATTCGGTCGAGTATAGGAATAACCGAATTTCAAGTTAAGTGTTAACCGGACCGAATTCGGTTATGACCGAATTTCAAAGTTTGTGTTTTGACCAAGTTGACGGAATTCGGTTGAGGACCGACTTCTGTCATGACCGAATTCGGTAGATGACCGAGTTCGGTTGGTGACCGACTTAGGGATTTTCGACCGAATTTCATGAGTGTGTTAGTATAATCGCAATATAGCATTAGAATTACGATTTTGGATATTCGTGCACAGTATTAACTAAGAAGGATGTGTTGTAGGTTTCTGCTTCTGGAACCGTTAGTCTTACAACTTTGTGATTTCCAATACTTATGTTGCGGATCAAGTGAGTTACGCTAACTTACTCTTATTTTGAAGATGTGTGATGTGATATGAACGTTGTCAATATATATGTTACATGCCTTTATGTGTGATGAGTTATTACGTGTTACATTTGATTGTGTTAGTATACCAACCAGGCCTGTATGGCTGGTCGGGACAGTTGACTTTATCGAAGGTGGGACCTGTGATGAGTCATAGCGGGCGAGGTCCGAGACAGACATCAAACGGGTGTGACCCGGGATGCGACAATGGGTGAGACCCAAGTTTAGTATGTGATCATACAATGTGATCCTTGGGATGGGTAAGGGTAGTGGTAATCCACTAAGCTTTGAACTTACTGGTTGTTATTATTTATATTTTCAGGATCTTCGGGGTTGACAATTAAGGGGTGAGCATGAGTACCGAAAATACCGAACCGTACCGGCACCGTACCGAAACCGGTACCGGTAACGAGTTAGAGCCTTCGGTCCGGTACTCGGTACTTGAAATAGTGCTAAATCGGTATTCGGGACTAGTACCGAAAAAAC
>JAUEJL010146564.1:0-10537 GCA_032274825.1 Drosophyllum lusitanicum | reverse complement strand
CAATTCATGTATGTCGCCTTCGCAAGTCTCTCTATGGGTTGAAACAAGCCACCCGGGCATGGTACAACCGGTTTGCCACATACATCACGAAAAATGGATTTCGAAGTAGTGCTTGTGACAACTCGCTATTTATCTATCGATATGGCTCTCATACTGCGCATCTATTATTGTATGTCGACGATATAATTATTACTGCCTCGGACTCCACTTTCTTAAAGTCTATTATAGCAACATTGTCTCGAGAATTTGCCATGACGGATCTTGGTGTGTTACATCATTTTTTGGGCATTTCAGTTAAAAGAGATAACAGTGGATTGTTCTTATCACAGTCTCAGTATGCGCGAGATATTCTCAAGCGGGCCTCTATGCTTAATTGCAACCCATGCAATACCCCTGTGGATACAGTATCCAAACTTAGTGCTACTGCAGGTGATCCTTTTCCAGACAGGACTCTATATCGTAGTCTGGCCGGTGCTCTCCAATACCTCACATTTACTCGGCCCGACATCTCCTATGCAGTGCAACAAATTTGTCTGTTTATGCATGCCCCTCGGGATTCCCATTTTCACTTCATGAAACGCATTATCAGATATATTAAGGGCACTATTGATTACGGCATACGCATCACCGCATCTCCCAGTCACACCCTTACCGCGTATTCTGATGCTGACTGGGATGGATGCCCGGACTCTCGTCGATCCACTTCCTGTTACTGTGTATATCTTGGCGACAACTTAGTCTCTTGGTCCTCCAAACGTCAATCTACTATTTCACGCTCAAGTGCCGAAGCTGAATACCGAGGAGTCGCCAATGCCATGGCCGAAGCTAGCTGGCTTTGCAACTTGCTTCTTGAATTGCACGTCCCTCTACGCCAGGCAACCGTGGTTTATTGTGACAATGTCTCTGCCGTATATTTGTCGGGTAATCCAGTTCAACATCAGCGAACCAAACATGTGGAAATTGACATACATTTTGTTCGCGAAAAAGTGAAGATCGGTCATATCCGTGTGCTTCATGTTCCAGCTGCGTATCAATACCCTGACATCTTCACCAAGGGGTTACCTAGACCTCTCTTTGAATCGTTTCGCTCCAGTTTGAGCGTTTGCTCCCCTCCCGCTCCAACTGCGGGGGAGTATTAGTAAATATGTATATCTTGTATATCCTGTATTTTAGGATAGTTTATTATGTAATTATTGTTGATATTGTTGCCTTGTTTTTGTACTCCCTATATTAAGGGATTATTGGTTAATGAGAATGAGGGAAGCATTTTACCATAATCACTATTACTCATCTCATCCTCTCTTCCTAAAATCCAATACCATTTGACTCATTAAGCTTGAAAGTTCGATTCTCAGTGAAATAATCATCATTTCTTTCAAGAGGAAGACATTTTTTAACAAAATTTTAACACTAAACCATTTCAGATTTTTTTGAAGTTTAAATAAAATGTTAAGAGAAACTATTTGAAATAAAATATTAATGTTTAAACCAATATAAAGCGTAAATTTTTAAGGTTTAAATCATTATTAACCCATAACTATACAAAGATACTAGACTTTATATATAAATTTATTATTTAAGGTTAATCCATCCTTCCGAGTCTTGACTCTGTTAAATAGAGCCCCCGTCCGGTATTAAAGAAGTAAATCATGTAACATTGAATCAAATCTAAGTAAATTATGTAACATTGAATCAAATCTAGTATCTTAATATTACACCATTTGTCGTTGATTGCTAATATGATAAGTTGATGATTGAAAACTATTATTTATTTTCTAGAAGGGATTATGTTTAAATTTTATAACCCCTATAATATCGTATTTTATTCTACGATCAAAGAAATATTATTTTTTATAAGAACAATTAGTTAAATTAATAATACATATATATTTTATTACACACATGCTTTTGGAGTATTGTTTTTTGTAAAGAAGATATTTTAATTTTAAAAAACGTGAAATAATAATAATATTAAACATGGCTTGGTGCTCATATATAAATAAGGCCCCAGTTTCCTAGCAATTTCATTCAACTCAGTACGAGTATATCTGTTAACAATGGCGACCACTCTCGGTGATCTCCCACAACACATCATTCAGACACAAATACTACCACGGCTCGACGGCCGATCTCTCTCAACCGTCGCCAACGTAACATCCTCTCTACAAGCCCTCTGCTCCGATCAACACCTCTGGGCTCAAATCACCAACTCCACTTGGCCCTCGATTACCCACCCACACGTTGATGACGTAATCTCCACCTTCCCCGACGGTCACCGGTCTTTTTTCCACGACTCTTTTCCTTCTCTAATCACCGACGTTAACCACCGTAACCGGGGGCGGTCCTTCTGGCCTAGTTCCAAACCAGATTGTTCGTCATGCCTTCCACACCGTTCATCTCATACTTCACCATCAGAACTCATCTCCGCCGTCGATATTCGCTACAAAAACGACGTTATTTACTCCACAGTCCAATTCACAGAAACCACAGCCGATTTCCTATCATCGGCGTTTCGGATTGAATTAAATGAAGATCCGATTAGCAATCGATCCAAATCCGCAACAGGAATCTCCAGATCCATCGACTTGGAAGTCGATGAGCTTGCAGGCGCCGACAAAGCTACATTATCACATCTGAAAGAAACGGTGACATTAAACTGGATCCTAATCGACCCGACTCGGAAACGAGCAGGCAACCTATCAAGCATCAAAGCTGTTAGTGCAAGGCAGGACTGGATGAGTAGTGAAACAATTCTACAATACGTCGCCGTTTTACCGGGATGTGAGTCTAAAGAGATGGTAAAGTGCAAAATACAGGTGGTGCTTGGGGTTGGAGGGGTGGGGTTACATGTGAAGGAGGTGGTATTAAAATGTAAGGACTTGGATGCAAATTGTGTAAATGGTGGGGAGTTTTTGGTAATTTCACAGGCTGCACTTATGGAGGGAAATAATGTAACAAGAAAGGTGGTGGTTGATGATGAAGAGAGATTGAAGAGTCACAAGGAGTTTAAGAAAATGAGAAGAGAGAAAAAGGAGTGGGTGAAAAAGCAAGAAGAGAAAAGGGAGTTTGGTATTAAGATGAATTATATTGGGATTTTGGTGACATTTTGTTTATGTTTATATTTTCTTATTTTGATATTTAAAAAACCAGAGTCATGTAATGGTATTATCAAAAGTAGTTTATTGTATGTGTAAAATGTAATATTTGGTTGTGGGATAAAATGTATACCCAAAAACCATAGTCATATCATGATAATATCAAAAGTTGATTATTGTATATATGTGTAAATATATGATTATTATCTATGTTGATACTTTTAAGTATAGATGAATCTTGTCATGTTTGAGAAGTCTCTTGACTTCAAATGGTCATAAACAATTAGGGGTGAGCAAACGGTCAAAATCGGCCTGGATCCGATTTGGAACCAGAGCCGGTTTAGGCAAAAACTGAGAATCGAAAACCTGGCCGGTTAAACTAAACCGGTACCGGTGTCGGTTTTTCAGTTAAATACCCGGTTAGAACCGGCATATGTACTTTGTACAACTATTCAATAACCTGAGACAAATAAATTTAAACAAAATAGTTCTCATAGCACATCTTCTTCGAATATTATAAAGTAGAGTTGACGTAGAAAGTTACATGATGAGATCATGCGTGGCTAAAACTTGAATGAAAACAAGTGTTTAACGTATAAAATAAATTAAAACAGAGAATAACACATGATTCATAGTAAAACATGTGTTATGATTTTTTTTTTTTTTTTGAATTTGAATGATTAGTATTAGACTATTAGATTATTATATTATGAAATTGTTTTACTTTCTTAAAAAAATTACGGTTCGGTTCCTGTTTTTTACCCGGAACCGGTAGCACCGAACCGGTTTGAAACCGGAACCGAATTAGGGCATTTTTAAGAACCGATAATCGACCCAGTTGATATTAACCAGTTCCGATTCGGTTCGGTCCAATCGGGCCAAATGCTCACCGCTAATATACATCTCCAATCTTCAAGAAGAATATCTTAATTTTCAAGAAGAATCTCTAGTAAGATTAGCCATTAAAAAATAAAGAATCTAAAATTATTATGATTAAGCAATAAAAATTGAAAAATGGTAAATTATTTTTTATGAAACATTTATTTTTTTATTAATAAATCAATTTTATTAGTAAAAGAGTTATATGTCTAAAACATAAATATTGCGTATTCATAATGCGTCTTAAAGAAAATAATATATACACATATATATAGTGAAAAGTTTATTTGAAAATCGTTTTTATCGCGAGAACCGTGAGAACCAATCTTAGCCATTCAATTCCCTCTCCTTCAATTAGATTGTCCACCCATGAATTCCTTACAAGGTAACTAAACAATAAAAAATGTTCTCAAATGAACTTTTCAATATATATATATATATAGAGAGAGAGAGAGGGAGTTTCTTGCGAAAAGCACTTTATTTGCTAAAAGTGCGAGAAGCATTTCTAGCCCTTAGATTATTTGATCAATGGTCATGATTATTTATGGCAGTTTTGTAATTTAAAAAAACTAAAATGGTATTTTGTATCAATAAAAAAGGGTAAAAGAGACTTTTTATAAAACAAAACACCTCTCTCCTCTCTCTCCTCTCTCCTCTCTCTCTCCATTTACGTTTTCCTATTAAACCCACATTACGTTTCCTATTAAACCCACATTACTCAAAACCCTAGACATACAAAACACACCACAGATCTAGTCTGTCGCCCGCCGTCGTCGCTCCGCCGATGTCACGCCACCGCCCACCGCTTCCGTCGCCTCCGCCTCCGCGTTCGCTCCCCTTTACCTCGCCTCCGCCTCCAGGTCAATCGATATCTCTCTCTCTCTCGATACCTCGCCTCCGCCTCCAGGTCAATCGATACCGCCGGCCATGGGTTCTCGACAGATATGGGGCGAGGAGTTTAGGGTTCTCAACAGTGATAGGTTTGTTTCAGATCTAGGGCGACGAGTTTGGGGTTCTCAATCGTCACCTTCATTTTTCTCCTTCTTCTGTTTGTGATTATACATGTTCATTGAGGAACGAGAATCATGGTTTGATCTTCAATTTCGTCGCTCCATCATCTATTTCTTCTTCTTTATTTTTTATATATACATTTTCTAGTTTCTTAAAAAGCTAGGTTTGGTTTTATGTGTGCTTTATCTAAATAAGAATTTAGGTCGGTGTGTCGATGTGTATGTATGTGTTTTTAGGTGTGGGAGGTGTTCTTGTGATGTGTGAGATTTATTCGATCAATGCATGGTCTTTAATCCTATCCTTGAATGATGATGAACAAGGTGTTTTAAGTTTTTTGTTTTACTTTCCTTATTGTCGAGTATCTGTTTTTTTTATTTTTTGGTTTTAGATGATAAGGTTTTTAGTATGTTGTTAATTAGTGAACAATTGGTGAATAACTAGAGAAAATTGACTATGTTCATTATTAAATATTGTAAAATTTGTAATAAAACGCTCTCACTTTTTGGCTGTGTTCAGTATTGAATATGCAAAAATTATCTTAAAACGAGTATAGTGTTGGCTATGTTCATTATCGAACACAATAGTGTTGGTTGTGTCTTTTATCGAACACAAATGGTGTTGATTGTGTTCATTATCGAACACAAATAAACATAGTGATTACAAATAAGTATATGGGTATTTTTATAGTATTTTAGTAAATATTCATTAATGAATCTTAAAAAATCAGCCAGGAGAGAAAATAATAGTTGAATAAAAATATTAATTGAAATTTAAGTAATAAAAGATAAAAAAATTCTATCAAAATATTACGATTCAATAATGAACAGTTGGGTATATAAAGAAATTTTTGAAAAAAAAAGAATTAATTTGATAAATAATAAAAATAAAAAAATAAACAAAATCTAGAAAAGAATTTAATTAGAGAGAATATTTAATAAGAAAGAGAAATTAATTAAAGAGAAGAGAGAAAATATTATTGTTTACTAATTTACCCTTTTTAATTAAATAAAAATATTAATTATAATGAATGTGAACCACAAGATCAAAAATCAATCAATGGCTGAGATTGCTTCTTGCACTTTTCGCAAATAAGAAGTTTTTCGCATGAACCCTCCCCTATATACATATATATATATAGGGAAAAGTTCAAATGAGAACTGTTTTTCATAATAGAACTGCGAGAACCAATCTTAGCCGTCCAATTTCCCCTCCTTTAATTGGATTGCCCACCATGAATTCCTTACATGCACCTTGCCACACTCAATTTCTCCACGCTCTTCATCCATGAATTTCACTTACCACTTGAATGATCAATATTGGTTCTCACAATTCTCATACGAAAAACAGTTATCGCTTAAACCCTCTTCTATATATATGAGTACAATCTATATGGGCCAAAATTGTAACAATATATCTATACATATGACTATATGAGTACAAAATTAAATATAGATTGGGATAAAGAAGTTTTTCCCAAATCGAACGTGGAAAGTGAAGCGTGTGTGTGACAGCCTGGCTGCCAGCAAGTCATGTAAAGCCCATCTGACGTGGCCCCTCCATGTTTGACAATTAACATCTTATCAGTCCCACGTGGCACTTGGAGACCGTTGTAATTTTTTCTTTACAATTTTTAGAAATACACAAACTTCAAGTCACACTCAATAATTATTTTTTGAGATCCCCAATTTATTTGTGATAGATAATATAAATATTTTCATCATAATATGAAAACTTTGGGTTTAAAAATTGAATATTGCCGAAGACTTTTGATTGTTTTGGACCTTTTGGTTTGCAAACTCATATGTAAGATTTATTATTTATAAAAATCTCAATATCCCTTGGTTATAGAACTTTACTGTGATGTTTTCATTTATATACTAGAAAACATTAAAGGCTGTGTTAGGTACAATCCACTCTTGAACGAATTTAAACTTGCTAAGTACCTAACATTATTTTTATTATATGATTTTTTATTTATCCTTGGATGCAAAACTTTGTTATGTTTTTGCTTTTTTGTGACACATTGGAACAATGAGATACGCACGATGTGTTTTCAAATAATGATTTCATTGGTGTATCAAACATCTAACTCTAAGTTTTATGTGACAATTTCTAAGATGAAAATTTTGATACACCTTTATTATTATTATTATTATTATTATTATTTTTGACAATAATGTATTCTGTATGATACGATACATGTAGAAACTTTATTGTTTTCTTAACATTCTACGAGTGAAAGCAACAAGTCAATTATAAAAACAAAAACCGCCAAGACCCAAACGAAACTGGTTTTACATAGACACGATGATTGATTTGAGGTTTCTTGAAACCGAGGTTAACTATTTAGATTTTACACTAACAATGTAAAAATAGTCCCTTAAAACCACCCATCCCACCCCCACTCCCCCAAAAAAAAAAAAAAAAAACTTGGAAATAATGTTGGCAAATAAAAACCTTGGTTATATTACCCAACGCACAATATTAAAATACGTAACTACTAACTTGTCCACTTTTTAATGAAAACAATTACAAGAAGCGTACTTGAGTTTTGTCTTTGGACCATTTATTGTACTTGTCATGTTATAAAGGTAAAGTAACATTATATTTAGAAGACGAGAATGCTAATATCACAACTTTTACTTTATGTGTTTCTTCGTTTCATGTTTTCTTTAACTCGTAAGGTCATCCGTAGCATACCTAAATAGGTTATCTAACCCAGCTTTTTTTTCAATATAATATTACATTTCCTTTTTCAGAATAAGATTTAATAAATTTTACCCTAACTTTTTATTTTATTTTATTATATATATTAAGATAGAGAAAGAGAGAAGGAGAGAGAGAGAGAGAGAGAGAGAGAGAGAGAGAGAGAGAGAGAGAGAGAGAGAAAGTGGGATGGGTGTAGGGGGGAGCTCGGGTTGTGAGAACCAAATGGGGAGAGCCGATGGGTTTGAGAGAGGTGTGTAGGTGTATTCCCAATGAAGCCGGTCTGTATGTATGTATGTATGATTATGAACACTAACCGTTAAAATTTAATTAATTAATTTCAAATACCATCATGCTTATGAGTTATGTGTTATTACTTTAGAATAACCCATTCTACATAATTAAATAAACCATTCCACAGTTTTTATAAAAATAATTTATTTTCCTTTTGAACCCATATATAAAATGGATAGTATTTATATATATTCGATTGTTGTGAATAAAGACATTGACACTGTGTTTGTATCATTCTATATTTTTATACCATATTTGTTTAACACTCGTGTATAAATACAAAATTCAGTCCCTAGCTAGCTATATAGTTTTGTCAACATATTTTATATCCATTTTTAGCGTCTTTTGGTAATTAAAAATAGAGGTTGATAATTAAGAACAACCCTAAAAATGTAATTAACCATTTAGAAAAACATACCATGCTAATATGATTTTAACTTTATATACGTTATCACTTCAATATTTTCCAGGGGTGTTTTTTTATTTTTAATTGCCCGGAGAGTGAAAATTGACCCCTTATATATAAGCAAAAATATATTGATAGTACGATATATGTTATATCAATAATTGAAACAATCGTAAAGTTCTTTTAGTATTATTGGAAGCAAAGTTACGAATCAAATATTTGTAATTAGTACTCTTCAAGATATTATTCTCAATAGTTATTATTACTAATCCATTAGGTTTTTCTTGTGACAATTTGGATCGTAAGTATGATTTCAACAACTTAAGTTAAGAAACTTCTTTCTGCAGATGTCGCCGTTACTTGAATAGTCAACATTTGACTTCTTTCAGATATTTTAACACATCCCTGGGTTTGATAGTTTCACCAAAGAAAAACGTGTCAAGTATCTTCAACTCTATATAAAAATTCATTTGCATCAAGATCTGATCGTCTATCATATTTAAGTGTGCTTTCAAAACAACTACAATACTCGATATGCAATAATGTTAATGAATTGTCGGTCACGCTTATATATTATATATAAACAATTGGAATTATATATATAAACCACCAATTCCTACATTCTCAGCCGCAATAGACATAAACAATTGAAACAAACAACATTTATTATATTTATAAATAAACCTTACTTGTGATATGGATCGAATGTTATATAGTTTTTCGGTTTTTCCTTGACCACCTCAACCTCAATGCCTCGTATTTTTCTCAATTCCCGAATGATGGACGAGTTTACCGAATATGTATTTTTGGGCTTATAGAATAATTTTAAATACGAGCTTCCTACTATTTTATTTTATTAAGCAGGTTTTGAAAAATTATAACATTGTCATATAAAATATAATATAGAGTTAATTGGTCAAATCGTCATTTAACTTATCTATTTCTGTCGATTTAGTCCTTTAACTTCAAAAGTGGTGAAGATAGTCATTTATGAACCATTTTGTGCAGAGAATCATCCTTTCTAGTGTTGCCGTTAGTCAACTATTTTAAATCAAGGGTAGTTTGGTCTTTTTACCATTTTTTTAATTTTTTATTAATTAAAATAATATTTAATCTTTCTTAAATAAAAATACGTATACTCTCCATCTCTATACACACTTGTTCTCTCTCTCTGTCTCTCTCACACACACGCACACACACACACACACACACACTCTTTCTCTCTCTCTCTCTCTCAGCTCACCCTCCCTTTCACTTTCAATAACCACCACCCCATCACCAGTTCACCACCCAGCACCACCGCCGGCTCTCTCTCTTTCACTCTCCTCTTTCTCTCTCGCACTCCTAAGACCACCGCCCCACCACTACACTTGGCCACCACAGAAAACCCTAGCCACTAACACTAAACTCTACCACCATCACTTCACCATCTACCACCACCAAATTGAAACCCACCGCCACTATAGAAAACCCTAGCCACCACCACAGGAAACCCTAACCACCATCAACACCTCCACGCAACACAAACATACGCAAATACTAGATCTATACCTAAATTGTGTGAAAACCCTAGATCTGTACCTAAATCATGTGAAAACCCTAATTTTGTTTGAAAATGAGGCGGCGTTGGTGGTGCTTTCACCATGAGATAGAAACAATGAGAGAGATGAGGGAGAAATGTTTGAAGATGAGGCAGTGGTGTAGTGGTTTCGCCGTGCAAGAAACAGAGAGAGGAGATAAAAGTGTTGATGAGCGGTGGTGTGGTGGTTTCATCGTGAGAGAAATAGAGAGAGGAGAGATAAATGTCGATAAGGCAGTGGTGTGGTGGTTTCACTGTGCGACAAATAGAGAGAGGAAAGAGAGAGAAGTGTAGATGAGCGGTGGTGTGGTGTTTTCACCGTGAGAGAAACAGAGAGATGAGTGAGATAAATGCAGATGAGGCGGTGGTGTGGTGTTCTCATCGTGAGAGAAACAGAGAGAGGAGAGAGAGGTGTCGAGAGAGAGAAAGGAAGAGAGAAAGAGAGAGACGCGAGGATGAGAGCAGTGGTGGTGGTTACCGGTGATAGGGACGGTGGTGGTGGTTTGCAAGAGAGAGAGAGAGAGAGAGAGTGTGTGTGTGTGTGTGTAGACTTTGGTAAACAAAAAA
>JAUEJL010146563.1:0-22733 GCA_032274825.1 Drosophyllum lusitanicum | reverse complement strand
GGTTTTCAAATGAACCATCCCCTATATATATATATGTGTGTGTGTGTGTGTATAACTAAATATTTTAGACTAGGTATATATAAATGAATGCATGTGTGTATATATACATATATGTGTGTGTATGTATGTATGTGTATGTATGCATATATACAAACACACATATATATACACACACACTAGTATGGTACTCGTGCAAATTACGTATGTGTGTGTATATGAATGCATTAATTAAGCGTGTTTGGTTATATTAATTATTAGAATAATTTATTAGTGTGTGCGCGATGCGTTCAAGTATGTTGGGTGTGTGTATTAATTGTAATTAAAATGCATTGTGTTTCTCTATTCTATACCAATTAACTTTTCAGGCTATATATGACGTTTATTGGTATTATTCTATTTTATTTGATGACCGATGTTATGGGTCAGCACGAGATAGATGGTAATTAAGTCTTATTATGATTTATTCATTTACCATGACTAATATTTTCAATTGTAATTGTAGTAATTAAACAAATGAAAGAATAATGAGAAGCGGCCCCTCTCTCTTGAGTTTGACGATGCTACTTCCACTGCTATTGGTGAGATAGACGAAATCTTCATTCTCGAGGTTAATTGGCGTGTACCTCCTGCTAGTGCCTACTTTGAGGGACAATCATATACATCACCGCATACAAATGCACAAGTAAATTATTTACATATTTATTTAGCAAAGTCCTATTTGCTTGTAACAGATCATAATTGATACGTGTGGGTCATGTTTACTTGTGAAGAGTCGTAATTGATACGTATGGGTCATATTTACTTGTAAAATGTCATAATGAGTCGGTATAAGTTATATTTACATGTAGTGAATTATGACGGGTCTATATGGATCATAATTTGCTTGTAATGGGTTATTAAGGGTTGCCATGAATCATATTTATTTGTAATGGATGATAATGGTTATTTATTGAACGATCTGTAGTAAGTCTTTTTTTGGACATATCTACTTATAATGGGTCATAACTGATACGTGTGGGTCATATTTACTTGTAGCGGGTCATAGTTGGTAGGTATGAGTTATATTCACTTGTAACGAGTCATAATAGGTCGGTGTAAGTTGTATTTACTTGTAGTGAATCATGATGGGTTTATATGGATCATAATTTGCTTGTAATGGGTTATAATGTGTTGCCATGAATCATATTTGCATGTAATGGATGATAATGTTAGGCACGGGTCTTATTTACTTGAACGACCCGTAGTAAGTCTTTATGGGACATATCTATTTGTAATGGGTCATATTTACTTGTAACCGGTGGTAACTGGTATATATGAGTTATATTTACTTGTAACAGGTCATAATGGATCGGTATAAGTTTTATTTACTTGTAGTGAATCATGAAGGATCTATATGGATCATAATTTGCTTGTAATGGGTTGTTATGATCCATATTTGCTTGTAATGGATGATAATTGTTAGGCATGAGTCCTATTTACTTGAATGACCCGTAGCAAGTCTTTATGTGACATATTTACTTGTAACAAGGTCATAATTGTCACGTGTGGGTCATATTTACTTGTAACGGGTCATAATAGGTAGGTATGAGTTATTTTACTTCTAACGGGTTATATATAATTGGTTGATATAAGTTATATTTACTTGAAGTAGGTCATAATGGTCGGTATAAGTTATATTTACTTGTAGTGAATTATGACGGGTCTATGCGGATCATTATTTGCTTGTAATGGGTTATTATGGGTTTCCATGAATCATATTTGCTTGTAATAGATGATAATAGTTATTACGCATGAGTCCTATTTACTTGAATGGTTTGTAATTGGTATGGGTTATATTTACTTGTAACGAGTCGTAATTGATACGTATATGTTATTTTACTTATAACGGGTCATACTAGGTAGATATGAGTTATTTTTACTTGTAACGGTTCATAATGGTTGGTAAAAGTTAATATTTACTTGTAGTGAATCATGACGAGACTATATAAATCATCATTTGTTTGTAATGGGTTATAAAAGGTTGTTATGAATCATATTGGCTTGTAATGGATGATTATGCATGGGTCAAATTTACTTGTAAAAGGTCGTATTTACTTGAACGACTCGTATTAGTTGTTTTGACTTATATTGTTTAATAATTAATGTACATATATATTTATTTTGCAGCCGGAGCTTAAACCTATTCTTAGTCATATTTATTTATCGCGGAGTACATGAAAATTGCTTGCAAAAATGGAAAAAATTGACAAAATTACCCTCAATTTTAATTCACAATAACATAAAAAATAATATTTTTTAAAAACTTATTAAAATATGAATGTAAATGATAAATATAGTATATTTATCTAATTTTTGTAACCGTTAAATTAAATTTTTAAGAATCAAGATACATTCCTTTTAAAACAGGTATTCTCCCTTGATCATATGATCAATCTTATATTATTTTTTTTATTTTTTTGTAAAATATGTTGAATTATTGTATTATTTAAAATAATAAAAGCTGAAAAATGAAAATTAATAGAAAATACACATCCAAATATGTTTCCTAATTTTTAAAAATGAAAATTAAAAATTCTATCATTTTTATCCAAACGCATTTTTAAATTTTTTTACTAAAAACTAAAAATCAGAACTCCGCCATTTTTCTAAAAAAAAAAATTCTCTAATAAGACTTCGAAACAATTTTTGATAACCAAACACACCAAAATCACTCGAGTAAGCGGTGTATTTTTTTTAATATAATTTTGACATTTATTTTTTAGACAGATTAATAAATATCTATATTTGATTGAGACATATACACTCAATCTATTTTGGTTTTGTATTTAGTCCTTGTATAGATTATAGTACCCTTTTTCAGGTGTTGTTTATTAGGGCTACATATATAGCCTTTATGATACCCAAATTCCCTTCAAATAAATTTCAGTGTAGCTAGCTGCCCTCATCAAACATCACACTAGCTATTCTTTCCTTACACATGATGATGATGCTAGGCATAGAAGAGATACTGTGTGAGCTTGGTGGCAGTGGTGGTGGTGGTGGAAGAGATTCAGACAAACAACAACTCGGTGGTGGTGGTGGTGGTGGTGATTTGCCACCAGGTTTTAGGTTTCATCCCACAGATGAAGAGCTTATCACCTTTTATCTTGCTTCTAAAGTCTTCAATTCATCTAGTTTTTCTTCTACTGGTGTTATTAACATTGCTGAAGTTGACCTCAATCGCTGTGAACCGTGGGAGTTACCAGGTATATATACATACATACCCTCTAAAACACATACTTCTAGCTAGGGTAACTAAGCTAGTTTCACCATCAAACACAAACTTCAGAGGATGGTTGAAACACACACTAATTTGAAAGGACAGAACTCAAACACACACACACACACACACACTTGGGTTACTTTCACCTTCAAAAACACACTTTTATTAAAGAATGTTTTCACCTTAGGATGGTTTCATTGTTTCACCTTCAAACACATACCTAGCTAAGAACTGATACACACACTTAATTTAGGGATACTTTCATCATCAAACACACACTTAGGGACAATTTCATTCTTCAAAATTTAACACTTTAGGGATACTTTCACTTTCAAAAGCACACACTTTCACCATCAAACCCACACTTAGGGATCCTTTCATTTTCAATAGATCGATACACCTCGTGGATACTTAATTTCACCATCAAACACACACTTGGAATACTTTCATCTTCAAACACGTATACACTTTAGGGACACTTTCACCAGTAAACTACATACTTGTATACATGGGAACTGATGCACACACACACACATCTGAGGGATACTTTCACCATCAAACTTAACACACACACATATATATACACCTATAAGGGATAGACACTACTATCCCCGTCAAACACACACTTTCATAGTTTCATATGCACATATTTACACTCGCATTAATCTTTCTCACGTTAAAATTCAAGTTTCTTGAACACCATTGTCTTCAAGACACAATCTTGATGTATGTATGCATGAAGGGTTGTAACGTACAACAATTAAATGCATATATATATACCCATATATCAAACAACAAAGTAACAAATGGGTTATCTGACATTTCTTAAATATTTTCACAACTGCTTCCCATTTTTTATTACTAAATTTCTGGCCTAAAAAATCTATCTAAATTCATTTTCTGACAATGCCACATCTAACTTGCAATCTTTCTTTTATACTTTCACTAAAAAGGGCACTGAACTACTGTGCTGTACTCCACGCTATATGCGTTGTACCTTACGCAAATAGAGTTGTACGCAAGTACCATTCAGCATTCAAGGCATTTCTTTGGCCATTAAAAACGAAAAGGGCATTGATTGATGAATAATTGTGTACGCTACAAACCAATAATGCAAACTGAATCAGATTAATATTAAGTTTTTCTTTAAATGTACAATAATACATGCATAATGTACAATCACATTAATGATCCTTTAGGTAAAATGGCAACCTCCCTTTAGAACCAAATTGATTTCTACCGTTGCATTCAGTTTTGCACACAAGATAAAAAGAAATCATGGCTTGTACAACGTGCATATAAAGTTGTACTAGCTAGATAGCTACAAAACTAGGGAGAAATTTAACCTTTAACCCAAATATATAAAAGTTACACATTGCTAATCAGTAAATTTAAAAGTTACCCTAGTTCTACAGCAACTTACTGATACATCAAATGTGTTTTCCAAGTACAAGTATCAATGCATGTGGTATAACAATGTGATGCTAATGATCATTAATGTATGGTTTATGTAGAAGTGGCAAAGATGGGGGAAAGAGAATGGTATTTTTATAGCTTGAGGGATAGAAAATACCCGACCGGGTTAAGGACTAACCGGGCCACGGGTTTGGGTTACTGGAAGGCGACGGGTAAGGACCGGGAGGTCTATAGCAGTGGGTCGGGTCGGACCCTTTTGGGTATGAAAAAGACCCTGGTTTTTTACAAGGGTCGGGCACCTCATGGTGAAAAAACCAAATGGGTCATGCACGAGTACCGCCTTGATGGAGACTTTTCCTATCGCCACACGTGTAAGGTACAACCACTTTATGCTCTGACAGTTTTGAATAGTACAACCTTTCTATGCAGCATTCGTTTTGTCGTTTTCTTGAAGTTGACTTTTGTGACTTTTCTATCTATCCATCCATTCATGATTGACTTTGTGATTAGACTATTTTGTCATTTCACTATTTTCATTTTGGGTATCCTAAATTTGTAAATAATATTTTTTTTCCTGCACAACCAAAAAAAAATATTTTTGAAACACATTATTCTTAAAAATGTGATTTTATTATGTTTGTAGCGATAAAAAAGTTATAATTATATTATTGTCTATTTTATTGTGTATGACTAAAATATGGTGGGCATGAATCAATTCTCATTGTTGGTAATTATATTACAAATACTATTTTAATATTGAAATAGTCAAAATATATTAATTGTGCAATATTCATAATATGCAGGATGAATGGGTGATTTGCAGAATATTTCACAAACTAGGGGAAAAGAAATCAAGTGGTGGACAAAACTACCCTCACTTCAAACAGCACCAAGCAACACTAGTACCCTCACCCTCAACTCCCACCCCCACTGAAATCACCAAAAAGCCCTTCCATGATGGTACACCACTCTTTATGCACCACCATAACCCCCCACCCCCACCCCTCCAAAACCCATTTTTATTTGGTGAAAACCATGATCAAGACCTCAAATCAATACTAAACATACCAGCATTGAACACAACCCTGCAAACCATCCCTAACCCCATCATTGTTAAACCCCTACTCATGCAAAATGAACCCCCTAACCCTAACCCTACCCATGTTGCTAAACAATGCAAAACTGAGGCTCAGTTTAGCATCACTCAACTCCTGGATGCTAACATGCACCGATGGGGGTCGGAGTATATCCCCCCTCCTCCATTGTTTACGTTTGAGCAAACGGAATTTGGCGAAATGGACTACTTCTTCAACACGGGAGGTGGTACAAGATTAGGATCGGAGGGTACAAGCGACCGAAACAATGATGTGATGCCGTTCGACAGGGTTGGGTTTAATGCGTTGTTGCTACCGACTATTTAATCCAATAAATAATGTGTGGAAACATGAACATATGCATATCTATATGTTAGGTCTATTACTAGTATTTTGTGACCATGAGTGCTATAAAATATTAAATTTGTAAATAAATGCAAGAAACTTATATAAATTCAATAAGAATTTGAATTTGAGATATCTATTTGTGGGAAAAAAATGGAATGGGAGAATATGAATGTGTCCCATCCATTGCTAAAATTGCAAAAAAATTGAACCAAAAGTGAAAATGAAAAAAAGATGGTATTTTTATGCAAGATTTCATTTAATGAGAAGAGTGGGAAGATGGATTTGGATTTGGATTTGAAATTGATTTGATTGAAGATTGGGAGCTTTTGAGGTCAACTCAACATCAATAGTGACTTATGTCATTCCCACATTAGATTTTCACCCTCGTAGTTGTAGTAGTACATGTACATCAAAAAGAATTTAGAAGACATCTTAATATGTTGTGTAACTCGACAAAAATCAGAAAGAGTAGCCGGGGCGGTTCGGGTTAAGCTTCTATTGTTTGGGTTAGGCTGTTAGGCTTCGATAAGGCCGGTAATTTATGGGTCGACACGAAACCCGATATAAAAAAGTAACAAGAATCCGAAACGGGTCAAAAGCAGGTTGACACGAAATCGATACTAAAATAAATGGGTCGGGTTAAGTTCAAATTGATAACCCGACAGTGACTTGTATGACCTATTTAAGGGTAAAACTATAACATAAAAGAATTTTTTAATACTTAAATTTTAAACTTTTAAAAGAAGATTGTGAAATTAAATAAGAGAGTGATATTTTAATACAATAAAACCCGTCAAACAAAAGTAAAAAAGCCTTAAATGTTAAAAACTTAAACAAACAATAAAATATTTATAGTTAAAACAATAGTACGTCATTTTGGTATTTATTATTTTGACTATGATTTTGGTACTTTTATATTTGATTAGTTGATAGATAGTACCTTAGTATTTTAAATCGATTCATAATTATATTTAATGATAAATAATTTTAAATTACTAGGTTGTTCAATTACATTATTTATTAGTACTTGAAAGAATAGTAGTATATCATAGTTTTATTGTATTTATTTATATAAGTTGAATAAAAAAGTAAAATAAAAATTTGAATCAAACCGAAACAATTACTGAATTTAAAGTTCGAATACAATTGAAACAAACATTGAATATTGAAGTTAGAATATAAGTAAAAATCATTTTCGATATTCTCACCGAAAGTTGGAAAACAAGCATAGAATTTGAAAATTTGATAAAGAATATCGTAGTTGAAACAAAAAACCGTATTCGAAAATCGTACTCATGCCATGTTCGAAAATCGAAAAAATACTCATCGATCATATTTGGCCTAATGGGTCGAAATGAACCCAACACAAAAAAACTGACACGACCTGAACCTGACACAAAAATAAATAGGTCAAAATTGGGTCAACACGAAACTGACCCGAACCCAATAACACGAATCCGACCCAAATTGACAGCCTTAAACTTCGGTATTGACATGCTAGCACCTCGAGCGAAAAGGGGTGTTATGGCAGGGCTAGGATATATGTTTCGGAAAGGCTATGCAGATCGGGGAGGATATATATATATATATTTTTCACTTTCAAGTCTCTCTACTTTCAAACACTTCAAATTGTCAACCTGTTTCCCTTCTTCATTAATGGAGTTATTTTTTAGAGAAAAGGGAAGAGAAATAAATCATTAAGTTGGTGTGTTTTTAAGTTTTCTAAAGAGGGAAAAGACGGTTTTCGAATATGGGTTGATCACTTGATTCAAAAGGAAATGAGGTTTCTCTTTATTTTCTTTCTTTTACTTATAACTCAAGAACACAATTTAATCCTATCGGTTCTTTATTTTTCCTTTGCTTTCTCTTCCTCCATTTCTCTTTTTAAAAATCTCGAGAATATAACAAAAATCTTTTCTTCTTTTCTCAAACATTTCTCATCTTTAACATTTTTCTCTATATGGATTCTCTAGGGTTGTAAATGAACTAAACGTTCGCTGAACCGTTCGGCGGGAAGTTCATTTATTTTATAAACAAACGAACATGAACAAAAATCTTTGTTCATTTCGTTAAATGAACAAACACAAACAAAGGTCTCGTTCGTTCATTTATGTTCATGAACGTTCGTTTATGTTCATTTACATGTGTGTGTGCGCGCATGCGCATAGATATACACACACACACACACTCTCTCTCTCTCTCTCTCTCTTTCTCTCTCTCTCACACATAAACATATACATAGTTAGTGTCTGTTTATATTTAATAATGTTATGTTTGTATTATATTTGTATATTGTTCGTTTATGTTCGGCGAAAGTTAAACGAACGAACATGAACACAAATATTCGTTTGTGCTCGTTTATTTGTTCAGATAAAGTTAAACGAGCAAACTCGAACAAGCCTACGTTCGTATTCGTTCAGTTCGTTTACAACCCTAGACATCTCACAACAACTTATCAATTATTGCGATTATGAAGCAATGCCATGAATTGCATCTAGAGTTGAACAAGTCAATCTTTATTTTAGCTACCTAGGTGACACTTCTTCAATTTCTTTATAATTAATTTCAATGTGATTTTTTTTAACTAATGTAACCTTTAGTTACTTAATGTAATATTTATTTTATATTAATTATAAAATATAGTTTGGTATATTCTTTGTATACTTAAGTAGTTAACAACACTTATTATGAGATTTGATTTTACCTGTTTTTGACCTTTTCACGGCTTTTGTCAATGGGGTGTTTTGGATTGTTTTTAAATATACAATATTATGAAGAATACAGTTTTGAACTCCTTAATTAAACATTTAATTCATTTATAAGTAATTAAACACATATTGAAAATTGACCAGCCAAAATATCTTGAAATTATTATCGTTACTAGATTAAATGCTAATATCATACATATGTTAGTTTTAAAAATAATATATATTAAACATTAATAAAAAGATAAAATAATCATGAATTGCGAAAAAGGAGAATTAAAATTTTTGCGACAAATGGCTTCATAACCCAAACCAGCGACGGAAGTGTCGGCGTGAGAAGAAATGCAGACGTGATGGTAGAAAGGTGATATCATGATACGAATCGATGTCATTGTATTTATCGTACAAACCATAGATCATTATTGTTATAATTATATTTATCGTACAAACCATAAAATCCAAGTTAATATGAAAATAATAAGTTTGACAAAATAATCATTAAATATAAATTTGCATTGATCACAATGAAATATTAGGAGATGATTCAAAAAGAATCAAGCATGCAAATTTTACAAACACCAAACGTATACAATACTCATCTAGTTAATAATGATTTTTGAACAAACACGATCATATATATAAAAATCGATTTTAACAAAAGCATTTTCATATTTATAAAACATTTCCATATGCTCAAAGATATATTTATTTTGAAAATGTATTTTTATAAAACAAATTTTCACAAACAAAAACAAAATATATTTCAGATGACAAATTTTATACAGATAACGTGTACTAATCAAGCACCTAATCATTTAAGTTGTATGTGTGAGATATTTTTATGAGAGATTATTATTACCCATGTTTACGGTCCTGCTCCTTGAATATGCCAGACGAAAAATAAATAAATAAATATTAAAAAAATTGATTTATACTTGGTCCAGAATCAACGACCACTCGACCAGCATGGAATTTTTCCATTTACACTAGAATCCTAGTGTTGTGCAACCCAGTATGTTCAATTATTATTACCCATGTTGATTGTTGCATATGATGCATCTTATTACACGACATTCAACATACGAAGCCTATAATCTTCCACTTATTATCAAAATGTTTTTTTTATTGTATTATATATATATATATATATATATATATATATGGTTGCTGATGAGTGTAATCACCAACATAAAACTTGTATTTTTAACCGCATAAAGTCCTGAATTTATATAGTCTTTTGATTAAACTCATGTGTAATCTGAGGCATTGATTCTATAGTAACCGTTAAAAAAACCGTATTGAACATTAACATTTACACAAAAACTGCTACCTTAGTAGTGGGGGGATTTAGGATGGACCAATCTGAAAGACAACTTGGAAAAATGGGAGGAAGAAAGGAGGGGGCTTTATAAAAAAATTTAGGGGTTTTTATGAAAATTTTGTTTTAACTATTGTTAGTGTAATTAATTATAGAATGTTTTACTATTTTCTCTTATAACTTTTGAATATTTTATTTATAATAAATATAAATATATATTTTATAATCGTTTCTTTTTTTCTACGTTTTGATATAAATTTTATCATAATACAATACGGCTGGATATAAAACATACTTGTTCTGTCCCTTGTATTAAACTTCGTTTTAATGTTTTAATTAATTTGCTTTTGTTAGTATATTATTGTTATTGTGTACTTTTATAATAGGTTTTCATTTTATTTATATGGTTACTACGGTTACAACCCGGACACCGTCCGAGTATTACAATAGTTCCTTATGTTCAACTACAATATCAAATAAGTATATATATATATATTTTTTAAAACCATGAAGTCATGGTTCTTGCCAAGGGAGGTACTTAGGTGCATTGGCTGCCATTAAGGTTGTAAATGAATAGAACGAATATGAATGGGGGCTTGTTTGTGTTCGTTCGTTTAACTTTAGCCGAATAAATAAACGAACATGGACAGATAAACGAACGAATTTTTGTGTTCATGTTCGTTCATTTAACTTTAGCCGAACATAAATAAATACAAACGAACACATATACAAATATAATACAAACCAAACATTATTAGATATAAACAAACACTAATTATGTATATATGTGTGTCAGAGAGAGCGTGCACGTAAATATATGTATATATCTATGTACACACACACATATATAGATATACATACATATAAACAAACATAAATGAACGGATAAACAAACGTTCACGAACATAAATGAATGAACAAAGCCATTGTTCATGTTCGTTCATTTAACTAAACGGAGAAAAAAAATTGTTCATGTTCGTATGTTTATTAAATAAACAAACTTCCCACTGAACGATTCACGAACAATTCACCAAACGTTCAGTTCGTTTACAACCCTAGCTGCCAGCTTTTACCAACTTTGGCTAAACATGGTTGTGCTTCCTGATAATGAGCATAGTCGCGTCAGTCAAATAAAATTTAACCACAAGCTAGCGGTCCGGCGTTCTTTGGTGCTACCCTATTGATTTATGCATAATTGCCAAACCAACAATTCCTACACACTTGTAACACTTAAATTTCAAACTAGTAAATAAACTCAATTACCTCAACCAGCTAAAAATTTGTGTGATTACTATATTATAACACTATCTTAAGTTAATTTGACGAGTCTTCTGTTAATAGGTTATTATCAATCGTCATACTCGTTTTATGCCAGATCAAACAAGTGTTAAATATCGGCTAAAAACAAAAACGGGTCACATAATTCATTTTGGCTAAACATGGCAAAAGCCATAAAAAATGTGTTCAAATGCTTACGCCCTAAATCGTTTGTATTAGTAGTTCAATGATATGGTTATTGGTCATACTTAATACGTTAATCATTTACGCTATCCGAGAAAGTTCTCAAAAAAGCGTTAGTGGGTTGATCAACCCAGCACAGGTTGACCTACGAATAGAGAGAAGTTACTCGTGTAACCAAAACCTGCTTTAAATTGTTACCTAACCAGCTTAACACGTCTATCTTACCACCTCTACTTGGCACACATAATTCAGTTAAAAAAACAATAGCAGATGGCAAAAAATTCAAAAGCTGGCTGCATTGGTCAATAATTATGAGGTAGCCAATTACGTATGTGCTTAAAACAGAAACAAATGGCTTAAAACAGCAAAACTATGTTTTCCAATGACAGTTAACCGAAATGCGGCTAACAAACTAACCATTTTATTATTGCAGTCGGTCCTTCTGCCACACCCATTTCTACAACTTCCAAGCAGTCTCTGCAAAATGACAACAGTAATTAGTCTAACTTCGCGTGATGAAGATTTTATGCTATTCGATTACAAGATAATCAAGCTGCAAGGAACTCCCATTGTCAACGGACACTTAAATAACTTTGATATTTCTGTTTTTATCTATTTAAAGAATCTAGCCTTTGCCAACTAGTATATAAAGATAATGGGTTTTATAAAATGAAATAAGGCGGCAAGTTGTCGACCATGGTCAAGGTCAACATGTGAGGCTAATGATGCCACTCAAGTGAAGTGAAGGGCAATATCGTAGAAGTACACAAATTTTCACATATCACATAACAATTTATAAAATTAATAGTCGACGAAATAAAGAGAATCACAAGAACGGGTAAACAAAAATACTTGATAAATTTGTCTATCCCAAAAGCAACCTTCTTCCCAAATCTGTAAGACTTGAGGTAGTTCTGTAAAAGTTACTGTTCCCAACTTGTGAGGCTCCTATGGTATAAAAATTATTAAAAAAAGACAAAACAAACCATTGACGAGTGGGCTTAATCCGATCTGGAACATTTGGATCAGTATTTAAAACTTACATGATTCGACCAAATACCCAACCAGGCCATTTGCACCTTTATGCTGAAACATCTTAAAGAAAAGAAAAAATGGAATGGAATTTTGTACAAGGAATTACTCCCATCATTATTGTTAAGACATTTCTGAAAAAAGAACACCTGATTTGTATCAGTACGTTGTTTCACAAACTCATTGATTCTTAAAGTTGCTACTTAGAAAACTAATCCTCTTTGCATGTAGTACTAATCAACCAAATGCAGCAAGTATGAGCACGGTGTACCCATCCTCTTGTGTAATTACTATTAATCACCTTGTAAAGTTATCAAGAACACAAACATAGTTGAAACTCATTAGATGGGCTACACATCCTCTTTGCATGTTTTTTGTAGTACTAATCAACCAAATGCATCGAGTATGAGCGTGGTGTACCCCATCCTCTTGTGTAATTACTATTAATCACCTTGTAAAGTTATCAATAACACAAACATAGTTGAAACTCATTAGATGGGTTATGCAACATGAAAACTAGTTGCCACTAATTAAAATCAGTTTCCAAAAAGTTAGGTAATTTCAACAAGAACCTTTGGAGCATACTAGCAACTACAAATGAAGAAAACATAACATTTTTTGAGACATGTAATCTGCTCTAGCATTCTTTGAGTCATGTAACCAGAATTCAAAGCCTCTAAACCCTCAAATAAACTGTGCTGTTGTATCAGAACAGTCACAATGATGAACAGATGGATATGTATGGTACAACTTGTATATTTAGGATGCTACAACTATGCAACTCTCGGTGCATCTTTAGGTGGTACAAAACAAACAGCAAATGCAACATCGCACTCTCCAAACACCGCAGAGAAATTTGTTTCTCCACAAAGTTTAACATTTGCCAATTCTAGAACAGGATCGAGAATAGTTCTACTGATTTCAGAATAGATAATCAGGAACTGAACCGTAGAAGTGTAGAATGTAGATTTTTTTTGGAGGCAAATGTAGAATGTAGATAACCTTCAGTCTTTTATATAAGCATACTAGTAATTTATCAACAAGACATACATGCATTAATCATGAGAGTGGTCTCTGGTTCCATTAGTCATCCGTTACACCTTTGATAAAAATCATCATCATCATCTGCTAAATGAATTGCCTCACATAGTTAGACTCTAACCCCAAATCATACAATTTTGACAGCAATGGTTCACACCGTATCCAAATCAAAATAAGTCAATTGACACAACAATCTAATCCTTAAGCATACAATTTGATAATTTGTAGAATACCCATCAACAACCAAAATTAGAATCCTATTTCTAGCATAATACCCATCTGCTTTTGCAATTCAATTCACTACTGGAATCAACACACGGTCTGACTTATAATAGCTCCAAATCTAATAATCACAGATCGAACGTGTGCAATCCATAATACTCGGTCAACAAGAAAACAAATCATCAATCCCATCTACTTTTGCAATTCAAATCATCACTAGAATCACCAAACGATCTATTTAAACAAATCTATAATCTTCAAATGAAATAATGACAACGTAAGAGAAACTAACCAACAAAGATGTCTCTATTTAGAAGATGATTTTTTGTCATTGTAAATGAAATCTGGAGGAGAATAGACAAGGGATGCAATCATGGCTCCAGGGAGCACTCCAAAGACCGACACCGCAGCCAATTTCTTCACCAGCGGCTCACCATCCCTCAGTATCACGGAAAATAGACCCTTCGTGTACCCCATTTGCGGCTTCTGTTATCACAAACGATCCACACGGATTGATCTGCTTTAATTGATACGTACTGATAAACCCTAACGTGCCCCTTTCTCCGATTATAGAAATTTTTGAGCAAATTTTTTATTAAAAAAATTATATTTCTCTCCGACTAAATAGTGACACGTGGAATTAATCGATTATCTTTCTTAATCTCTATAACACTTATCATGATCTAGTAAGTAAAAAGATATTGATTTTAACACTTGTTTTGATATAAGGCATCAAAGTGTGTTTTTACTGGAGGTGAGCAATTTAGATCCAAATTCTAACGCTTTGTTCTCAAGTTTTTAAATGAAGGGTAGGGAAGGGATAGGAAGGGAAGGGGAGGAAAGGAAAGATAAACTTCCCCTCTCAATCGTCTCAAAAGTGGGAGGAAAGTTTTATAACACAAAAATGGTAAAATAGCCCCTCCCAATCCCTCTCGACCTATCTGAATTTTGAGGTTGTTTGTTTGATATAGCAAATTAGCAATGTTTGTGTATTGGTCCAGATTTGTTCAAAATTTCGTAAAACCCAGTCATACTTTAACTAAACCGACGGTATTTGAGACCAAAATTGCTCATAAATTTGTAGAGATAATTTTCTCATATATTCTCCAATTTGAATTTGAATGTGACATATACCATTGGAAATCTTTAATCCTGAAAGATTTACTTCATCTCGTTTATATTGCTTTCTACTACTACAACATTATTTCACCAAATACAATTCGAATACAAATCCCAAAAGATCTACTTCATCTTCTCCGACGTCACTTTCTTTATGCGTTATTAAGGTTCACAAAATGTTGATTCAACATAAAGTTAAAAAAAAGAGCAAAGTTTGAGGTTTTCAATCCGGTCTTGTACCGAACAAGCTCCAAACCAGTTTTCAACTAAACCTAATTCCTTAGCAATGGTATGGTCTTCGGTATGAGTTTCTTCAACTTTTAGGCTTTGATCCAATTCAGGTTTCAAAGAAATGCTTAATTTAATTCTAAAGTAATTATAACCCAGTCCTTGTTATATCCTAACTATCATACCAGAGCCTCTTTCTCTAAAGCCAATATAGTAATAGTAATTATTAATATAATAATACCAATAACTAAGACATGTCTTGCCTAGTTCAAAAATATAGCTTGAGCTTGAAAATAAAAATTAAAAAGAATTAAATGGGCTTGAAATGGGTTGTCAAAATAAACAGGTCAAAGTTCAAATGAGACAAATACTTAAGGGCTTGTAACTTAGCAGTATTTGGTGTTGTGAGGTGGTGTCCCTTCCCAAAAGGTTGTGGGTTCAAGTCCTGTTGTGAAAATGTAGTAGATTTACGGGTAGATTTAGTGGGTGTGTATGTGTTTGTCGCTTAAAAAAACATAGCCTAAACGCCCAATAATTAATGTCACTTATATTTATTTGTTCACAAATCTTCGCCTCCCAATATTAAAACCGAATCAGTGTTCAAGTATATATATGCCTATACATACAAATCCAAACTACTCGTTTCTAAACGAGGTCAACGAAGATTGGAACCTTGAGCAACTCGAGCCCGATCCTAATATTTCCATACTCCGACGAGCTACTTAGAAGGGAACCAACGTACATACATGAAATGACTTAGCTACTTAGAAGGGAAACAAATTTCCCAAATTTGCATATTTCACTCATTTTTGGCTCTTGCTCCAACGGCAAAAAACTCTGTGATCACCTCCAATGGCATCCCTTTTGTTTCCGGAACCTTCAAGAACACAAACACCCATGAAACTACACACACAATGGCGTAAACTCCAAAAATGCCTGCCAACCCGATAGAAGAAAGCATAACAGGCAATGTGTATGTTACAATGATATCACATATCCAGAAGACTAGTGCACATATGGCAATGCAGACTCCACGAACCCGAGTTGGGAAGATTTCAGAGCACAAAATGTTTGGAATTGGGCCGTAGGCCATGACAAAGCAACAAAAGTAGATAACCACACATGCCGTTGAGATAAATGCATGGATTACCGATCCCATGTTGATGATGTTCCCTAGAACGAGGATGACTAGTGATGCAATCAATACAGGTATTGTAGCCAGCAAAAGAGTCCTGAAAAGAAACAATTAGTAACACATTGAGGGGCGTTTTTGTCTTCACAATGGTGCTAGGTTCGAATGTATGTATGCATACAGTCTACCACATTAGTACCTAGAGGTGGTAGTTTCAACCCATATATGATATATCTCTTACTGATAAGATTTGGGCTATATTTAAACTATACTGGGTCAGATGGGTTAAGCTAGAGGATTTTAACCTGAAAAGAAAACGGTTAAAAGTTATACGAAGTGGATTCAATGCATGTACCTAGTAACCTAGAGGTTGTAATTTCAATCCATTTACCTGTTACGGGTCGATTTGGGTTATGTTACGGGTCGATTTGGGTTATATTTAATCTATAACACGTCAGACAGGTTAAGCTAAAGGACCTTAACTTCAAAAGAAATGGGTGTAAACTTGCCCAAAGTGGATTCAAACCTCTTAAGAAAAATTATAATAATTCTTGTAAAAATATGGTTTTAAGTTTTATAACCATACTTTGCACATTAGTATTTTTAAAATTCTGAAAACAGATAAAAACAGTGTATGCAGGTCGACTCGTCCCTACCCATTATGACCCACACAAAAATTACTGCTTTAACCCGAACCTGTTTGACTCATTACCCAACCTTCCCGAACTGCTCATTTTGTAGCCTTTCATAGTACCCCAAGTGTAAAAGCAAGGTTCAGTTACCTTCGACCCGTGATATCCATGAACCGCATGGCAATAGCAATACATGGAAGCATTAGAAGAGTCGTAAAAGCACTAATAAGAAAAGAAGCCGAATCTGAACCAAGGCCAAGGCTCGATAAAAGAACACTCACACCCGCCTGCTCAAGAATTTGAGGCGTATAGTACATAACCCCGTTTATTCCTGAAAACTGCATTAAGCACAAAAAATAACCCCATTTATTCGTGAAAAACTGAAAACTACAAGAAGAAAAAAAGGCAGTTTGTATCATCATGTTCAAGATATTGACTAAATAATTAGAATATTAAAACTCTACTACCTGTTGAAGCATTTGGATTCCAACCCCAACAAACAATGCACGCGAAACTCCGGGATCAAGAAGTGCAGACCATATTGGTGTTTTGGAAGCAGTCTCTGACGGGTGGATCATTGCGGGTCCCACGAGAAGTTCACTCATGAGTTCCTTTGAGTATAAAGCCGGCTGGCTCACTAGAGCTGAAGCTTGAACATACTCCCCTTCAACTGGTACCTCACCGCCACTACCCGGAACTGAAACAAGCGACCCACGGCGGGACCCACCAGGAACCGCTGGTTCTTGATGCAAATAGATTCTCTTAAATCCTCCTTCTTTCTTTCCATCCTCACCTTCTCTTTCTGACCATTTCCACGCCAACTGCCACCCACCGCCAATCCCCGTGCCGCCAGCGGTCTGTCCTTGTGTAAGGCTACTACCTCCATGTGGAGCCACCACGCTCGTCGTTTGCCTGGAGATCAATGGGCTATGCAAATTGTCATCAGAGTCATCTCCACCTTCAGTTCCATACCCTTCACCTTCATTCTGTAGACTCTCTTCATCCCATTGATCATCTTTAACTGGTGGCCCGGCAGTACTAAACATGCTACCGAAATTCGGGAACAACATGCTTCTCATACTTCCGGATTCAGGTTGCTTTTCATGAACACTACCAAAGAGGGTGACAAGAGGGTCCATTAACGGTATACTTGAGTTGACCATGGTTCCTTGACGGGAAACTAGACTAAGCATGCTTTGACCTTCGACTGGTTTTGCTATCCATGAGAGACCCTTTTCAGGTCCATATAACTTGATTTCATCCTTGTGAGCCATTGGATCTTGATCTTCAGTATCTTCATTGTCCAAACCGATCATATACTCTTCTATTGACGTGTCACCTCCAACTGCCAAACCTTCTACAAGCAACGCCATTTCGCCTGTAATTCAAAGTTTCATAATCTAATTACTATATTTGGAAACTTACAATGAGAATTTGAAAATTTGGCTCCTAGACATACAGTTGAGTAGAGTGAAAAACAGAAAGTTACCTAAAATGGGAGGGTCAATCAAGTCAAAAAGGGTAAGTTTTCTATGGGTCAGATTGGACCAATACACCTAGCTTCTGAAATTATATAAATCATATTATAACTACTTATGTATCATATATGATTTCATAGGCAAATGGGTCTGAAATCTTAAATTATCAAATAATTTAATGTGTTACTTTCGGCGGCTTTTGACCTTCCACTTGACCATTTTCTTTTAGCGAACATTTTATATTTTACACATTAGAGATAAATGGGCCTAAATTGCCACCTTACATTTGAGTAACTTAGTCTAAAGGGGTGTTTAGATGTGCTTTTTCAAAGTGATTATGTGATAATAAATAAACAAAATCAAATAATTAACTATAATAAAACAGCTTAATTGCATGAGATGTAGTTTGAATTTGCTTTTGTTAGTTGTATCAAATGTTTGAGGTTGATAACTTTTGATTATTTAAGGAACTAATAGATCAAATTACCAAAAATGACATGATCTAGAGAAATACATTACGAAATGGGAGAAAAAGCTCTAGTGTATTCTGCAAATCCAAGCATCTCCTAAGTAGGTTTCTAGCTAGCTTTAAGACTATAAAAAGTACCCGAAACATCTTCCTTGCCACGTAATCTTTGCAAGACTTGTTTTGCCTCCCTCATTTTTCCTTTGCTCACAAGCCATCGAGGGGATTCAGGCAAATACAATACCGTTAACACAAAATAAACAAGAGATGGAATAGAAAGAACACCCAACATCAACCTCCAACTTGTTGAAGCCATTAACGACAATCCAAAAACCATACAATATGCCAAAAACATTCCACCCGAGCCTGTGAATTGTGGGAGAGTATTCAACAATCCCCGTATTTCAGGAGGAGCGGTTTCAGATATATAGATAGGGGTTAATGTGACAGCCAACCCGACTCCAAATCCATCTATTAATCTTGCTAGAAGAAGAACATAGACGTTAGGTGACCAAAGCATTATCAACCCACCAATAAAGTAAAAAAATGATGAGAGTATTAGCATGGGCCGGCGGCCCACTGAATCAGATATAGGCCCTGAGCAAGTTGTGATAAGGGTTGCCCCAATAAGTGACATGGCAACAACAAGACCTTCTATTGTACTTCCAAGAGTCAACTCCTTCTTTATGTAAACAACAGCTCCTGCATTCATTAGGAAACATGTTATGGATAACCAAGCAAAAAAAAAGATAATCACATAAATTAGGTGGTGGCAAAATGCTTGGGTGGACGGGTTGGGTGGCGGGTCAGAGCGGGTTGATATTTAGTATCAGTGTCAGATGGGTTGGATTGACCCACAAACTCTTCTTGTCTTTTCTTTACTTGGACTTTTTGAATATTAATGTTTTAAATATGATTAGAAAAACTATATTGTTACAAGGATAATCTACTTTTAAAAACAAAAAACAACTAAGGAGTTTTATAGATTGTTGATACACTATGGGTGACTTTTTAAGTTTTGACTCATTCAACTTTTTCCATTTTAGCTAAACTTTTTAAGTTTATCTTTTTGGACGATAGAGGCAAAGTATAACCCAGATTGACCCGTTTATCAATAAGTAGATTTAACTTGATGTCTGTAACACAAATACAAGAAACATAGAGATTTACATCATTCAACATTAAAATTGATCATTGAGATTTGTATAAGTGGAAGCAGAATCATAACTTAATGAGATAAGATGATGATTAGGTATTTTTACATTTATTATTATAATAGGCTTTTTTGAACTGACTTCCTACCCACTTGTCCAAATTTGAATACTCTGACCCTGATTAATTAGAAAATAAATTTCAGCATTCAAGTTTCTTCAATACTAATTATTGATTTAAATGTAAAGTTACCTAATTTTCTCCAATTTAACCACTTGATTATCTGATTCAAGCTGTTAAGGCATAATAATCACTTCAGAATCTTGTTTGAAATCACCCATTCTTGATGTATGATATGAGTAATAAATCTAATTAACTCAAACACCAACAAATCATGAAATTGAATAAACTAATAAATCATAAGCTTAGAGTTCACACTATAAATCTCCCATAGCAATTCCAAATCTCCACTATTGTCTTTTCAAAACCCAAAACAGAGTTCAATTTCAAAATCAGGATTAAAATTCATTTGAACTCAGAACAAGAAAAGGAGACAACATAAAGAATTAAGAGAAAGAACATGGTGAGTACCTGCAATTGTAGCATTATCCCAACCTTGTAAAAGATTACCAATTGTGGCAATAATAGCAACCAATGCAGCCCCATTCATGTTGTCAAACAACCCCTAGTTTCTTTAATTCAGAAACCTACAATCAAAAGCAGAAAAACCCATATGTAACAAATCAAAATCTTGGTAACTAATAAGCTTTCTTGAGGTGCAACCCTCAATTCGTACCAACTTTTGGTTATATGACACATAAAACCACCCCAAATCCGTAGATTGAGAAGAAGCCCACATCCATATGGACTTTATGACTCTCAGAATCACAAGATTCAATCTTTAAAAGCTACTTCTTTACAATTCATTTGATTAATCATTAAAGGAATAATTTCAAGAAAGTGAGAAGGTTCAAGATCCGGAAAGAAAGAAAGCACGAACTTTAAGCAAAACTATAAAAGGGTTTGCTTGTTTTGCTTACTATATATCATCACACACACACACACACACACACACTGTATCTATATATTATTATAAAAACTAAAAACAACAGTAAATACCTGAAAGCAGAGAGATGTTCCAATATTTTTGGATAGAATCCTGCAGAGAATACTTATCCTACTAAAAGTTATATACGGGTAAAGTTAGGAAAAAGTTACTTGCTTCAATCCCACCAACCCTTCACTACCCACCAAAAAACCCTTCTCAATTTACTAAACTTTTCTTCAAAATCATCATCTTTTTCAGTTCCAAGACATTAATTTACGATATGTTTGTATACCCAGAAGCAAAGATTGAGAAAATCGAAAATCAGTGCATGAAGTTTCAAGAAAATAAGGGGGACTTCGAATAGGTCAAAGGAAGATTCCACGACAATGATTGATATGCTTTTGGTTCATTAAAACCCTAACTATACATTTTTAAAATTTATACGCAAACGTATGAATCAGGTAATTCTTTTATTTTCTTATTATTGTTATTACAATGGGAAGGAATTTATAAAAGGGTGAAAGAGGGAGACCCCAATGAGGTCCACACAAGTGAGGGTGTGTCTTTTTCCAAGTGTTTAGAGAGGTATTCAATTCAAGACACCATCATTTGATTGAATTATTTTAGGTATCAATGGGTTATATTGTTACATCAAGTACTCTATCCAAGCTCCAACAAGATTACATGGGCCATGTACTTTGTTCTAAAACAAGGAAATCAATAACGTAAAATATACGTTCAAGAACACACGAACATGGATATTCATCTGTACAATAAGCTATACTAAATTAGATGACATTTTTGTGTTTTAAGTGTTGTCATATGTATGCCAAGTGTCGGGTACTAGGGCTTTAACAAAAGGGCCGTGACTTAGGTTTGTAAACTATAAAAGAAGTTAGATTCGGTTAACTAAAATGTTGTTTGTTCAAAATGTGAGTAGAGGTTGTAAATGTTAGTTCTGTTGGTTTTGGTCATAATTGAAATTTTGGTTAATTATTTTTATAGTCAATTGATTCGGTTGTGTTCGTTTGTTTACATTTAGATTATAATCGGTTAAATCGATAAACCTTTATTTATATAGCTTTATAGTTCGACACAATATAAATGTCAATCATTGTGGACATTCTATAATATACTAATGTTTCAAGAAGATAATTTCATCTATTACATAATACATATTACATACTCTTTATTTTATTTACCAAATTATCCTATATATGCTACTTTTATATTAAAAATTATATTGCTCAAAACTTAAAGCTCAAAGCTTCATGTCAAAATTTATTTTTTTGTATAAACTCTTTTCAATAGTTACATAACAATAACTTCAAGACTGTACACTATTAATATATAAAACATGTCGGATCTTTAAAATAAAAAACAGCAATGCGTCTTTAAATAGCATATTGGTTCGGCTATTGTAACACCCGCAAACCCGGGCTAATCGTTAGCGAGTTAACGGTACGTGTTTACATGTGTTTAATTTATTAATTATGTGATTGTATTATATAATTAATAATCTTGATAATCTAGTTAATTAATTAAATGAATTAATTAATTAAGAAGTTGTATGTATGTA
>JAUEJL010146552.1:0-10538 GCA_032274825.1 Drosophyllum lusitanicum | reverse complement strand
TGAGATGTAAATGTATTTGCCAAATCAGTTTGTTATAAAACTGTAATAGTTTATTAGGGTTTGTTTTATTTAAATTTTCGCTGCGTAGTTTTGAATTTGAATTAAATAGCAAGACAGGTAAATACTTGAATTACAAACAGACCCATGCAGTTTAAAAACTCAAATTATTACAGAATTTTCTAAGACTAAAAGTGGTGTTGCAGCTCATTAAGCGTTAGCTTATGTTTCAGTATTGCTTGTTGCAGGTGATGCAAGTTCCAGCAAGGGTAAGACCCCAGTGCGGTGTTCAGCCGGATATCTCCTGGTTTTAAAAAAGCAAACTTTGACACTAATTTTGTAAATATTAGCACGTATATGTTTAGAAACAGTGTTTTTGTGAAACTCTGATATCTTTTGGTGCTAACTCGTAAGATAATGTTTTTAAATTAAAACTGAAAAAGTGGTGTTACATCTATACCATCTTGAACGACCTTTAGATTGTGATTGTCCACCCATATCACTCATATAATAGCATCCAAAATCAGTCATATAATAGTATCGTAAATCAGTCATATAATAGCATCCTAAATCATCATGGATTGTTACCATTTCAAATTCAGCTCATTCCAAATCATTACCCGAAGAATGCAATTAGCCATTCCTAGACGAAAATTATGTAAAATTAATCAAGCACTTTTTTAAACGACAAAACAATAAAACACATTGGGTGAGCATGACCATCACCGAGAAACGGGTGGAGTTCTTCAAAGGTCACGGCAGACGTCACCGAAGAAAGTCCTTAGCTCCTTCGCTTTTTCTTACTTTTTTATTTAATAATAAAAAAGGTTTTCCGGATCACCGCCATCAATCGTTGACGTGGTCCGTCGGCGATCGACAACCACCCGTATATAAACCCTTACCTCCAATTCCTTCATTTCAGTTACCTCTTTACGTGTTTTTCTTCATAATTCGGGAAATCGGTCTTCATATACCAACAACGGTTCATCGAATTTGTGTATGCGGTTTAGGCTTTGCCTTAGTCGGTCAGTTTCGAGTTTCTCGACGAGGACTATGACGGAGGAATTCAACTCAACTGCGGCGGCGGCGGCTGCGACGGCATCTGCAACTTCCACATCAAGGACGAAAAAATCCTTATGGCCTTCTGTTCTTCGTTGGATACCGAGTTCCACCGATCACATTATTGCCGCGGAAAAACGCCTTCTCTCTCTTGTCAAGTAACCGCTTTTGTTCCTTAACCTCCATTATATATGTTACGTGCCACTTACATCTCCGATTGTTTACTTAATCGCTTGGAATTGAAATTTTCGAATTTCACTTGTTGAATTCATATTATTTTCTGTATATGAATGTGCACGGTCTATTTGAGAATTTCGTTTATGGACTATCCACTGCTGGGTTTGAACTGATGTATGAATCTAGCATAATAAATACTTAAATTAGAAAACAAGGAGAAGATATAGAATCTGTTACTTCTTATTTGATAGCCATATAAGTGGATTCAGAAAGTGGCTTTTGGTTGGATGATGGTGATTTGATCATATGGAGTTATCTTGGTTACTTGTATAGACTCATTATCTACAATATTTTTTATCACTTACCAGGACTTCATACACCCAAGAAAATGTTAATATTGGCACCGGCCCACCAGGATCAAAGGTCAGGTGGTTTCGTTCAGCTAGCAATGAACCGAGATTTATCAACACGATTACTTTCGACAGCAAAGAGGATGCTCCGACTCTTGTCATGATACATGGATATGCAGCCGCTCAGGGCTTTTTCTTTCGAAATTTTGATGCTCTTGCAAAACATTTCAGGGTGATTGCTATTGATCAACTTGGGTGAGTTCATTATGTATATCTTCTAATCTTCTATGTTTTGCATTATCAATATCATATGTTTATTTTTTGCTCCATATGTTGTTAGAGTAATACGTGGTGTTTCATTTGGTTGAGATATTAGTGGTCATCTTATTGTGGCTCTTTTAAATGGACATACATTGTAATTTTGCATCAAGTAATGGCAAGTCTGTGACTTCTTTTTTCGAAGCTGAAAACGATGAAAAGTGATTAGTCATATATTGAATCAGGCACACTAACTTGTTTTGTGAAGAATATATTTGTTTAGTGCTTAAGATACAGTGACATGTCTTTTCGATCCTCCAAATGAGAAGAGTTTCTCTGTAGTATATTGAGCATCTTTTGAGAGCATTTCGATTTATGAAGTCTTTGGTGATTACAATGCATAATTGCACAATTGAGATTGGTTTGGTGGGTCTTTATGAAGTAGGCGTTTGTTTTCTTTTTCCTTTTTGGCTTAAATGATGACATAATGCCTTAAGACTGGGGTCCACCGATTGGAAGTTCTGCATTGGCTTGTACTAGTTTCTTATATTGTAGGACATGAGTTCTTGATTGTTGGTACCCTGCATAACTCTTTTTTTAAGCTGTTGGCGCAATTAGTCTATTAGATTATGCCATTCCAGAATAACATTTGTGCCAAGCTCCGATAATTCTGCTACAGAAGCTTAAAACACTAGCATTGATTTAACAGGTGCATGCATTTTTCAAGCTAACTTTTAAAAAGATATATATTCTCAGTGTTATGGTGGTTGTGCAATGTATTCCATTTAAAGCTGAATCCCTGGCTTCTTCCTTATATTATCCTTCTTTGTGGTGGGCAGTTGGGGTGGATCAAGCAGGCCCGACTTCACTTGCAAAAGCACCGAAGGTTAGCTTTATATAAAATGTATATTTCAGAGATGTGTGTGTTTTGAACATCTTTTATTATAATATTGATAATGGTATGAACAAAAGGAGTTCTACTTTGCTACCTTTGCTATATGGAATGTGAACTTAGATACCATATGTACTTAATGCTTGTATATCTGGTAATGCAGAAACTGAGGCTTGGTTCATTGATTCCCTTGAGGAATGGCGCAAAGCCAAAAACATTGAAAACTTTGTTTTGCTTGGTCATTCTTTTGGAGGATATATTGCAGCTAAATATGCCTTGAAGGTAAGTTCCCTTTTGATAATTCAAGAAAAAATATCAACTTCCGTGGCTCAAGTCTAAATTCGTTGGAATAATCATCTAATGATGTTCCACTATTATGATTAATTATGAAGCATCCTGAGCATGTACAACATCTGATTTTGGTGGGATCTGCTGGGTTTACATCAGAAACTGAACATAAATCAGAGTGGCTTACCAAATTCCGAGCAACATGGAAAGGAGCCGTTATGAATCATTTATGGGAGTCTAATTTTACTCCTATGAAGGTGCTCAGGTAATATGTTCTTCATCAATTGCTCATTGTTACTCTTGTTTTGTCTTTGGCTTTAACATCTAAAGATTTTTATTTAGATTTAGATTTATGTTAAGACTTAAGACACTAAGGTTTATGCTAAACATCGTTTCTTGGGTTAAAATTTGTTTCATTTTGGTAAACTTTTTACTTGATAATTTACCTAACCCGTTTCGTCTCGGAAAATATACTTTTTTAATTGTTCTTGTTTATTTCTTTCGATTATTATTTTGTGCCACCATCAAAAAAATTCTGTGTCCACCCATAGGTGCCACCTTCATATGAAACAGGACTTTCCCTTCCAGGATGACCCTAAGACAAGGGGAAACACCCTTTCTGGAAATTAATCCACTTAATCTCCTGGTGGTTATTGATTTTGGAATCATCACAATGCTGTTGAATTTGGTGCTTCTTATCTGACTTTTTCCCTCGAGCATAAGTTGAAAAGGAATATCCATTATTTATACTTTGATAGAGGCATCAAATGATATAAGCCTTTAGTCATGTGATGGAAATTTTGTGATGCAGAGGTTTAGGTCCTTGGGGTCCAAATTTGGTCCGCAGGTATACAAGTGCAAGATTTGGTGAATATTCAACAGGCGACGTGTTGATAGAAGAAGAGTCTAGATTACTTACAGGTAAGTAGATTTGAGTTGAAGCATATCAAGATTGGATCTCCACATTTAAAAAAATTACTACTCCAATTACTAATGGCTCCTTCCCTTTCTATGAAGATTACATATACCACACCTTGGCGGCCAAGGCAAGTGGAGAGCTCTGCTTGAAGTACATCTTTTCATTTGGGGCGTTTGCTCGAAGCCCTCTATTACAACGGTACACATTATTACATTTTACATATATATAGGGAAAAGTTCAAATGAAAACAGTTTTTTGTACAAGAAGTGCGAGAACTGTTTTTAACATCATTAATGACTCATTAATAAGGATATTTTAGTCATTTATATATTTACCCAACCGTGAATTGCGTCTGGGTGGACCGTCATCTATGAGCGAGACTTGATTTTCCCAAAATACCCCTCAAAGTCATTAATGAGCCGCCAAAAGTTCTTAGTCAGTGATTAGTTTTAATCAAGGGCCAAGAATGGTTTTCCCACGAAAAACAGTTCTCGTTTGAACCCTCCCCTATATACATATATAAACATGGGAGAGTTCATTTGAGAACCATTCATATTACGAGTACTGTGAGAACCATTCTTGGCCCTTGATTAAAATAAAGAGTTCAGTTCACCAAAATGTATCAAACTTGTCACGTTTTGTTATTGTGTGTATCGGACTTTAAAATTTTCTATTGTGTATATCGAACATTTAATTTGTCGCTATTGTGTGTATTAAACTTTCTATTGTATGTACTAAACTTATACAATTTTTCCTTTTTTATGTAATCAAAACACATACAATACCAACAAATTAAAAGTTTGATACATACAATAGAAACTTTTAAAGTTCGATACACACAATAGCAAAACGTGACAAGTTGAATACATTTTGGTGAACTAAACCCTAAAATCAATTAAAAAACAAAGAAATGGGAAAATAACATAGATAAAGACATTTTAGTCACTACAAATTAAAGAGAGATCAAAAGAGTAAAAATTTCAAGTCGAAAAAGATCAAACCCGTAAAAAATTAGACCTAGAAACCAAATTAATAATTTCTAATAAACAAGGTGAACTAAGGATGTAAACGAACCGAGCAAAGCCAGACACTTATCGAGCCGGATTAGTTTAAGCCTTTGTAAGCTCGAGCTCGACTCGTTTAGAGCTTATAATGTTAAGCTCGAGCTCGGCTCGTTTAATATTTATGAAGCTTGAGCTCGGCTTGTTTAGGCTCGTTTAAGCTATGCTCGTTTAGGCTAGACTCGTTTAAGCTCGAGTATTATTTTGATATTTTTTATTAAAATGATATATATAATTATTAAAAATTAAACATATAAAATATAAGTTGTATTATATATGAAGTTCTTTTAGGCTCGTTTAAGCTCGCGAGCCCACTCTTTGTAGCTCGAGCTCGACTCGTTTATTTAATGAGCTTTAATCTAGTCTCGAGTTCGAGCTCGTTCTCGTTAAGGCTCGGCCCATTTCGTTTCATGCTTTTAACGATTTGAGCTCGAATAACTCGCAAGTAGCTTGGCTCGATTACGTTTCAATAGAACCAAAGATTTAATTATCTTTTTCTTTTAATATTACGACACTAGTACGAGGGGAGGAATCTGGGACAACCGCAATGACGTCGAGAATCTTTTTATTTTTATTTTTTATTGACAGTAGATGACCTCGAGAATCTAGCCATGCGTATGGGCTTTTATCTTCAACAGTTTCTTTCTTGGGATCTCCCACTCACTCTATAACATATAAATTCACCTCCTTCCTGTTTATCTTCCTCACTTGTTAACTCCTAAAAATGGGCACAGAAACCAGGAGATCAACCCTTGATATTACTGAACCATTGCTCCACCCATCATCAGACCTCCATTCCCCTCCAGAAATCATACCCGAATGGAAAGATCAAATCACCTTCAGGGGTTTAATCGCCAGTGCCTTATTGGGGACGCTTTTTTGTATTATCACACACAAGCTCAATCTCACCGTCGGAATCATTCCTTCCTTAAATGTCGCTGCTGGTTTGCTAGGCTTCTTCTTCGTCAAATCCTGGACTACTTTCCTTCATAAATTCGGCTTCTCTGCTCGCCCTTTCACCAGGCAAGAGAACACTGTCATTCAGACTTGTGTTGTTGCTTGTTATGGCCTCGCTTTTAGCGGTAATTTTCCCTGTTCTTATCAGTTTTCTTATGAAATTGATCTTGGATACTGAAAGATTTATGTGATTTGCTACAGTTGATACCACTTATGAATAGCGAATTAGCTAGTTTATGAGTGCAGGCAGTTGTAGCTTTATCTACTTATAAAAGAGTTATGCTAGTGCTAAATGGTTGCAAATCTGGGGGGTTGGGATAGTTTGATAAAAGATATGAATTAGATCTTGTAGGTGATCTATATATACTACATATAAACATGAATGTTAGATACTCTCTTGATAAGATTTCAATCTTTGGATCATCCCACATTCGAATTCATGTCATTGAAACCTGTTATATTTGGAAAGTGTCTAAGACAATCCACATGTTCAGACCGCTTTCTGACAGTTTCAAAGAATTACAATGTATTCTTCATGTGATATATGAATTGGTTTGTTTTCTCATGTTGTGACTGGTCATTGTTTTATACAGGTGGATTTGGGTCCTATTTGTTGTCAATGGATGAGAGGACATACAATTTAATAGGCCCAGATTACCCTGGTAATCGCGCTGAAGATGTTAAGAATCCAGGATTATTGTGGATGATCGGCTTTATCTTTATTGTCAGTTTTCTTGGCCTTTTCAGTCTTGTTCCACTTCGTAAGGTATTGAATTCGTATGTTATTGATTTACTATTTTGGCTAAATGTGGCAAAGATGCACAAATTTTTTGCCAATTTTGTTTGTTTACTCATTTTGTGTGTGATTTCAGGTTATGGTCATGGATTATAAGCTTACATACCCTAGTGGAACTGCCACAGCAATGTTAATAAATAGCTTCCACACCACTAGTGGTGCCGAGCTTGCGAGGTATAAGCATTATGTAATCTATTCATCAATCGCTTCTTGAACTTCATTAGTTTTCTTAAACTTCTGATAAAAGTAGTCTGTTCAGTATGCTGCTTGTATTAATTTTTCATGGGATTGAACTACTTTTAAAATGCTGATATCTTTTAAAAAAAAATAGGAAACAGGTAAGCTGTCTCGGGAAGTATCTGAGCATAAGCTTTGTTTGGAGTTGCTTTAAATGGTTCTTTGGTGGTATCGGGGATTCATGTGGATTCGATAATTTTCCAAGTCTCGGCTTGACTCTGTACAAGAATACGTAAGTTAATTTAGATTTTTTTTCCCTAGTCTTAAAAACCTTTAACCTAAAACGTGGTGCTTGAAACTAAGTCACAGAAACCAGTCCCATAGCATTGTATTTCTATAAAGAAGAATCACTTCTTTCCACGTGATATAGACATCATATGTTTCATTATAGAAATTAACTAACTTAAAACAAAGACTAGCATCTCGCTATCCTGTCCACTTCCTTGGATTATCTTCACATGATATTATTATAAACTTCAAGAACATATTGGATGATACACGTGACTTACAAAATAAAACTCAACATTGTCATCATTCTATTATGCAGGTTTTACTTTGACTTCAGTCCAACTTATATTGGATGTGGTCTTATTTGCCCACACATTGTCAACTGCTCAGTTCTTTTTGGAGCTATTGTATCATGGGGTTTCCTTTGGCCCTTCATTACCACACGTGCAGGGGACTGGTACCCAGCTGATTTAGGCAGCAATGACTTCAAAGGTCTTTATGGATACAAGGTACATATTTCCCTCCACAGCTTTTATTTCTTTTTCCTCAAATGTTGGCCACATGTGAAATGAATGTTATTTATATGTACATTCTTCACAACGGTTATTATGTGTGCAGGTCTTTGTAGCTATTGCCCTTATCCTTGGAGACGGGCTTTACAATTTGGTGAAGATAATAGTGATCTCCATTAAGGCTGTATGGACCAACAGCACCAAACTAGATCTCCCTGTAATTAAGGAGATACTAGGTGAGATATAACTTACATTCACATGTTATCCAAGAATTTTATGTTATTTGACACCAAACTATGCATCTTATGCAGACTCTGAGGCATCCAAATCACAACTTGAGCAACGGAAAAGGGATGAAGTTTTTCTAAAAGACAGGATACCAACCTGGTTTGCAGCTTCCGGGTATGTGGGTTTGGCTGCAATATCTATAGCAACAATGCCACTTATTTTCCCACCCCTTAAATGGTACCTAGTTCTGTGTTCTTACATAATTGCCCCTGCCCTTGCTTTCTGCAATTCCTATGGATCCGGTCTCACGGACTGGAGTCTAGCTTCAACATACGGAAAAATCGGTCTTTTCATCATCTCTTCATTAGTTGGAAGCAATGGAGGTGTGTTAGCTGGTTTAGCAGCATGTGGTGTTATGATGTCAATTGTATCCACTGCAGCCGATTTGATGCAAGATTTCAAAACCGGTTACCTCACATTATCATCAGCAAAGTCGATGTTTGTGAGTCAACTTGTGGGGACTGCCATGGGCTGCATCATTGCACCCCTCACATTTTGGATGTTTTGGACTGCATTTGAGATTGGGACTCCAGATAGTCCTTATAAGGCACCCTATGCAGTCATATACCGAGAAATGGCTATTCTCGCAGTTGAAGGCTTCTCTGAGCTTCCAAAACATTGTTTAGCCTTATGTTGTGGGTTCTTTGTGGCAGCCTTGATTTTGAATTTGTTAAGGGATTGGATGCCTTCAAAGGTGTCCAGATTCATTCCCATTCCCATGGCAATGGCAGTACCATTTTATATTGGAGCTTACTTTGCAATTGACATGTTTGTGGGGACAGTTATATTATTTGTATGGGAAAGAGTGAATAAAAAGGAATCCGAAGATTATGTGGGTGCAGTTGCTTCGGGTTTGATTTGCGGGGACGGGATATGGACGATTCCATCAGCGATACTTTCCATTTTGAGGATCGAGCCGCCCATTTGCATGTACTTTGGACCTTCGGTAAGCAGCTGAGCATTTAGGAACTCTTTATCCAAAGTTAGACATGTATAGCTTCGTTTTGTTCTGATTTACCGGTCATATCATGTATTTTATGTTATTGATTTGGTTTTAGACGTTTTCCAGTTAATGTCAAATGACTTGAAAACATGCTTTTTTGACATAAAAAGGAAGTAAATTAATGTCCAAACACACGTCTTAAGACTATCACTGAATAATTCTTGAAGTTGCAAAAGAGGGTCCTTAACGGCACTATTAACTCATATATGCTGCTCTGAGATTTGCTTTATTTACAGTCAGACTTGGTCATCGTCTTTGAAAAAGCAGTTTCTCTATCCTCGGATAGAATTACGTCTGTCTATATCTTTTCTCACTTATACTTTGGTCAGGTAGAATTGAGTATGATGATTTTTCTTTTTGCAAATAACTCGACTACTTGACATTCATTGGGGTTGCTTCTCTGATTATGTCATTCTTAAAGAAATGCAACCTTCGATTAGGAGCGTCCGAAATGGGACTAATAACGAGCTCGTTATTGAGCAAACATGCCCCGTCACGAGCTATTAGCTTGTTACTTCCATTGCCTATGCTCGTTATTGAGTTCGGGAATGGGTTGCTCAGGAATGTGGTAACCAGCTAGCCATCTTGTTATACCATTTCTTTTTAATTTTTTTTCTTTTCAACCAATAAAATTCAAGATAATAATGGTGTGTGGGTGTAGTGATACTAGTGAAGCATATTATGAATGCGAGTTGATAGTAATAAGCTAGTGATGCAAACATGTCGATTAACAATGTCGGTTATGATCGCGAATGCTTTATGTAATAGTATTTAATGAATTGTTAATATTATAAAGGTTTTTTTTTCGTTTAGTTAAATAAAAGAATAAGTTGCATTAAGAGGGTGTATGTTAACTTCTTTTTTCTTCCGGTTTATAAGATTATTAGAATTTTCACAAACTGATAAAGCTTTTTTTTTTTGATTTATGAGTTTATCAAGTGTGCTTATAAACTTGAATAGGCTATATTTATATTGATAAGCTCGTAACTAAAAAAAAGATTTGTCGGCTTCATAAAATTTAATAAGCCTTTAAATTGGAAAAATAAGTTTATACATATATATGTATATAGGGGAAGGTTCAAACGAGAATCTTTTTTCGTACGAGAACTGCGAGAACCAATTATAGCCATTGATCAAAGAGATAGATGGTCCAGATTAAAGTGTTGTTAATGGATAACCTTAATTAAATCAAATTTATCCTTAATTAATTAAGGGCAATTTGGACATTTTTATATTACTCCCATATTTTTTAAACTAATATATATATCAATCGAAAAAGTGTTAAATTACAAAAGTTATCCCAAATTAAAGAGAAAATTATGCTCATTAATTTGAGACCGATCTTGCTATAATTTTTCGAATTTTTTTTTGTTTGCTGCTTTTTTTTTCCAGTACAGCTAGACACATGCACATGCATAGATTCACCTAGTTTTTTAACACAAATGTAAATATGCACATGTACACATATCTAGACCCTCCATCTTTTTTTATCAACGCCTATAATCGATTCTCGTGG
>JAUEJL010146541.1:0-10539 GCA_032274825.1 Drosophyllum lusitanicum | reverse complement strand
CATATATCCGTACATATCTATATTTAAATATATACAAACATTTTACTTAATTAATATAACAATTAATTTAAGTAAGTCCAATTAATAGATAAATAAACATTCAATCAAATAATAATCACGTATACACGTACCCATGTCTACGTAACTACTAGGCCCAAACTCAGGATGTTACACATTTTAACCTTAATATTGATTTATTACATTATTAAGATATGACTGTTTAACAAGACGACGTGTGAAAGAAAGAGTATTATGGTAAATTACTTGATGCTTAATGATTCATAATGTACTTTAAGGTAAAATAATTTAGCAGCGTTCTTCTATTTCATTCAGCACAGTCTTCATTCAGAGGCAACAATCAAACACATTGAATGTTGAACGATTGAACATTCAACGCTGAATGATTCCATTTAGGAACAAACAAACAACCCCTTAACCTTTATGACATTTCAAATATCATATTGAACCAAATTCTTAATTTTATCATTTTAAAATAGGGTCAAAATGAATGAAAATACAATGAACTTTGGCTTAGTTACTATTGCATACAATCAACTTTTTTTCATAAAAACAATCACTCTTTTTTTCATAAAAACAATATAATTAACTTTCATAATCCTTCTGTTGTATACAAGTTATTGTATATAATGGGACCTGTGTTAAAATTCATTGTATACAATCGTAACTGAAAATCAGACACAAAAAAACTATTGTTTGCATATAATGGAAGGAATATGAGAGTTGATTGTATTATTTTTAAGAAAAAAGTTGGTTATAAATAACAGTAACTAAGGCAAAGTTTATTGTATTTTTGTACAATTTTCCCTTTAAAATATTTTAGAATGTTATTAAATTCTTTTTTATTATAACCTATAAAGACTTAACCTTATTGCACTAATTGTAACAATAATAGACGAAATAGTGAAATACAACCATTCTTTGTGTATTATTATACCATTTTTTTGCCATCACGTTTGCTCTTAACCTCGCGTCGCTTCCATCACTAATCTTGACGTCGTCTGTCGCCATTTTTTTAATTATCATTTCTTTCATATTTTATAATTATCATTTCTTTTTATTTATAATATTTTTTTTGAGAAGCAATATTTTATAAATACCATATAACTATTACAATGTTTTACCAATCTATAAGCAATAGATTGGCACATTCGTGACAAAATAATTGCCCAAACTAATTTATTACTTCAATTTTTTTGCCATTTCTTCTGGAAATTGAAACCACATCCCCATGAATATGAAACCAATCCTTTGCATCTACCCGTTAGCCAATGAGATCAATAAAGTTGTCTATCCAAAAGTGCTTCCTCAATGTCCCTTTTCATATTTTGAAACACAAACTCGTTACAATACTTTCAAATGTTGTATGATATTGTTCGACAAACAACTTCCCAGATCCTAAACTGTGTCGTTGAAAACAAGCCCGATCCAAAACCACGTCACTTAAATTGTAGCATTGGGTAAAGCTTAGGCCCCATAAGTCGAAAACTTTCAACCACACATTTTTCAGTTTATTACAACTGAAAAAAGCATGTTTACCGACTCTGAAAGTTCTAAACATCTTGTGCATAATACTGATGGAACGTCTAAGCTTTTACCGTCTAAATTAAGCAATACCAGTAGTCTTTCTTTCTTGGCCCTCCAAGCAAAAATACATACCTTCTTTGGAATGAGATTTGATCAAAATGTTTTTGTCGCCGCTAATGAATCTATTGCCTTCAAATGTTCAATCGTGTTTCGAATATCCTTCACCGAATAAGCATTCTTATCGCGAAGCTGCCAAACCCAAGTATCATTTACATTTTATCGTAAAGAACTTAATATAGCATTCAAATGCTGGAACTCTTCTTGTGCTCTTCCCCTCGTTTGTCCAACAAAGTCTCGCTTCCATTCCCACTTCTGATCTGGCCAAATGCCCATATCGCTTACCAAAGCACTCTTGTTTAAGCTTCTGTTAAAAATTCTTGGAAAACAATTTTTTAGAATACCATTTCCGGACGAATCCTCAAACCAGAAGCGAGTAGATACACCATTGCCCAATTTAATTTTGAAAAAAGACATTAATTGAAGCCCTAACTCATTAATTTCTTTCCCAACTTTTTCAATCCCCTCCCAAATACCTGAACCTATTAGGTTATCATCGACATCCAAATCACCCCCTGTGTAGGGATGGTAATGGGACGAGTATTGGTTATCCCAGTCTCATACCCTACTATAAAACTATGTCTCATACCCGGTCTCGTCCAGCTAGGTATTCAATTACCAAATAATCATCAGGGTAGTAGGTATACCCGCGGGTATCGGGTATCCCATTTATATTATTAGTCAATTAAAAAAAATTAAATAAAATTTTGTTTCCTAGAACTTTATGCGAATCACGTCAATCAATGAGTTAAATTTTTTTAAACTATCATTTTCTTGCACATCAAATTCAACAAGTTCGACGTTTAATAATTATAACACAACCACCATACAAAGCTTAAATTATCTGAATTTCACGATAACCTAATTTAAATTGTTACATGAAAATGAAATGATGTTCTTCACCGAAGTGTCAAAAAGAACTGAGGACTATTAATCTTCTAATTTCTATTATTTTATATATTAATACAATTTTAATATATATTATATTCATAATATATTTATAAAAATATAAATAATTCGTTATCGGATATATGGGATCGGGTAATTGGGCGGTATTGACTAAAACCATAACCATCTCAAACCCGTGAAATTTTTTGAGAGAAATTCCATACCCGGTCCCATAACCATTTACCTGTCCCAAATCTCGTCCCATAAGTTTCGGGTTTAGGTATTCCCGTCAGGATCGGGTATTTTTGCCGTCCCTAAGGTAGTGGGATAAAGGGGCATGAAAGGGAAAAATGATGTGGCGCTGATGTGGCAAGGGGAAGAAGGGAGATGTATGCACATGGTCTAAAGTGGATGAAAGGAAAAATGATGTGGCTTTAATGTGGCAAGGGGAAGAAGGGGGATGTATGCTTATGATCTAACCATGAAAGTGTAAGGGCTTACAAGCTTCTTTGTGTGGTTTTACTCCAAATCCTACCCGTGCGCATGGGGGTGTCGATAGGGGGTGTCAATTGTGGATTTCGTAGGCTAAATTTGCCGAACTTGTGTGTGGGCGAGACCTGCAGACACAAATGCAGCTCCAAATTTCGTGCATCTTGGTTTTGCTACCTTTTCTTTTGACCCAGTTTCAGTTTTTGTAACCGAAACGCATTGAAGATAAATAAATGACAATTAATTCGTTTAATTCTCTGTTAATTACAAAATTGATTATTTCGATTTCAATCTTCACTATAAAAAGGGGTCTAGTGTCTCATTCTAAATACACTCAACACAGATATACACACTTTTTCTCTTTTTGTTCTTGCACTCGAGTTTTTCGGCGACATTTCTAGACAAGTGGTCATCTTCGGCAATATATCTGCTTAGGCTATTGTACCCTAGGAACAGACGACAAATCTGTTTAAGGGAATCTTGTTAGACACGAGCCTCGGCCATTCTTCGGATCTTCATTTGTTGAAGTTACTAAAATTAAGTTTTCAGGATTCGTTCCTGAACCTGAACTTTTCTGGATACGTTCTTGAACAGTTGAACCTGAATCCTTTCAGGATTAGTCCTGAACCTAAACCTTCAGGATTCGTTCTTGAATCTGAACTCTTTCGTATCCTGAACCTGACTTTTTTCAAGATTCGTTCCTGAACCTTGATTCTTTTTAGAATTTGTTCCTTAACTTTTCAGTCTTTTAAAACACGGTTTTACTCGGCCGGTTGACCCGTGACCCGGTGAGGATACCGGGTCAATGTACACCGGGTTTTTGGTCATTTCTGGCCCAGTTCGACCCGATCGGGTTTATGTTTGAACCGGTTTACTTGACTCGCTTTTTTTTAATTGTAATATTTTATTAAAACATAAAAGCTCAACGATTTAGTCACCTCGATAGTCGACACTTTGAAACACTCACTCAACATAAGCCCTAAAAACGAGTTGTGAACCTCTCGACAATCGAAACTGGCTCCTGTCCTTTGTCATCTCTGACCGGTGTGAGACAACTGCTTATCTCCGATATGTGACTGTCCTTCGAGCAGAAACCTCTATGGAGTTCATGTAGCCCTATCAATAGAATTTTCATTTTAGTTAAACCCTTTCGGCAGAATATTCAATTTAGTTAACTTCTTAAATGCTTGATAGATTATTTAATTCCTTGACAGATTAGTAATTCTTTCCAAGTTTATATACATACATATGCACACATATTTATATATTTTTTTAAAAATTAAAATTTTAGAGACTGGGTTGACCGCCGGTCGAACCGGTTGACCCGGTGAGAAGACTGGGTCAACTAAAAACCCGGGTTTTAAAACATTGACTTTTCAGGAATCACTTTCCCGAAACACCTTTCGGTTTCTGTTCTTTAGTTTTAGAAATTAATTTCCTGAACTATTTTCGGTATACGTTATCAAATCTCATTTTCTGTAAACGGTTTTACTAACACAAATTAGTTACTCAATTATCAGAGGTTAAGTTGTCACCCTCTTTCTAATTCTACCTCAAGATGATTCTTTTTCTTCTTCTTCAAACTCTTCATCACAACGTTAATTTATTCATATCTCTTTATCTCATCAATAACGTACCTGTGTATATATTCTTTAAGGTGATTTACCGATTATCGTAAGAATTTGTTAAAACCAGTCAATTACGATGATAGAAGATGATTTAAAATTGTTCACATTAAAAGATAAGTTTATTAGTTTGGGTTTACTTTTCCAAAATGCATTGAACTATACCCCAAACGTTAATGTGTGTATCAAACTTTTAAAAATGATGTTATTGTGTGTATTAAACTTTCTATTGTATGTACTAAACTTATACTTTTTTTGTTTTTTTATATAATTAAAATACGTATAATAACAACAAATTAAAAGTTCATACACACAATAACATTTTTGGAAGGTGGATACACACATTAACATTTGGGGTATAGTTTAATACATTTTGGAGAAATAATTGAGGTATAGTTTAATACATTTTGAGATATAGTTTAATACATTTGGGGTATAGTTTACGTACATCAAAATTTTTAGACATTGAACTTTGATAAATATAAACTTTATAGTTCAGCTCTCTGCTTTTAAAAAAATAAAAAAAGAAATTACCAAAGTAAGAAAAGCATGCATGATCCACCACGAACACAAAAGTCAAAAGGCATGCTATAGGCCTCGCCTCTTTGCTCAACTCTTCCTAAATTATTTCATTTTACAGACATAGGTGGAGCTATGTGTTTGTCTTGATCCCGATAAATAAATATTTTTAGCATGATTTTAACGTATTTTTAATATAATTTAAGTAAAGTTATAGTTATGAACCTTTTAATTTTGTTATTAATTTTAGCTATGAACCCGTTAAGTTATATTTCTAGCTCCGCCCTTTACAGACGATTCATTCTACAAACAGAGTATTTAAAAGATTGTTTGTGTTAACTAAAATATATTTTGAATATGCTGATATGCTCAAATTGAGTCAAATAAATTCGGACACAGATGAGCTACAAGAGGTCAAAAATATCAACACTTATACACTTCTATTTACGCATTAAATAAGAGAAATTTGCATCATATTGACTTGGTACATTTCAATGTATTTTTGCCCTCAAAAACATGCTTTTAATGACAATTTATAGCTGTATTCAAGGTCAGCAATGGCTATTTTAGCACACCCGCATGTTTAATCACATAATTTATGATTTGTTGTAGTTTCTAGCTAGTTTGTCAACCTTCGACTTCTTGATAAGAACGATTTAGCTTTGACAAACATCAAGAACATATCAAGGATGAAGCTTAAAGTGAAAACAAGTTAAATAGGATGAACCATATGAACAACGATGCACGATATATAAACCTCAGTAGTTGCGATAAAATTGTTTGGATTTGTTCATCCATTGTTGATTGAATGAATCAAGTATAAGAACCAAATTACAACGTGTGTATAAGTTCATCCTAGCTAAATGCCAAATATTCATACATTTTCACTAGGGGAATTTACAACAAAGAAGCCCCATCAATAAATTATAGAGATAACAGATAATAGACCACCCAAGTATTTAGAACTTTACACTAAGGCCACCTAGAGATCAAAACAACAATCCATTTCATCCAGGTAATTTGTTAAGGAACCTGTAAAAATCTACTTAGTTATCGAATAAGTGCCCTCGTGAAATCCATGAAAACGATTTTTACAGTTTTATTAGGCGAAATTGGCATAAATGAAACCAAATTGCTGTTTTGAGATATGGTTGCCTTGGTGTGAGTTTTCTGATACTAGATAGCCTATAAACATGTTATCCGAACAAAATCGTGATACAGAAACTTACAGTGATATATGCAATCACAAGAAGGAAGTACCAGCATGATTATGGTGCAAAAGATTATGTGCCATTGAGTCTCTAGCCTTCAGAGCAACTGCAGACCTCAATGCAATTTCAGGAAGCATCTCATCATCCACAACCTCAATCATCAACTCTGGTTCAATCTCTTCACTTCTCATTTCACATATGTTATGTAAAACACAACATGCCCCAAGAACCACTGGCAAATCTTGAAGCTTCATTTCTGTTCGCTTCTGCAAACAAGACCACCGCCCTTTCAATCTTGCAAACGCGTCTTTAGACACCTTCTGAATCTCACCAATCTTTTCATTAAAAGCATGTTGGGTCCATGTTAAATGTGGTTGCTTGTAAGGCACTAACACCCAATCCATTAAAGGGTACCCTGAACCACCTACAATCCATACACCTTTCAAAAGCCCAGCATTTGCCCTTTGATAAAGTGCAGATTTTTCCAACACTTGTTCATCAGACATCGACCCCGGCCACCCGATACACACATCAGTAAACACCCCGTTTGGATCAACAACGCCTTGAACCGTTACGGAATAACAAGTCTTTTGCTTTCGATCCGTATGACGTTTGTTAAAGTAAGCAGCCACATTAACTTTAGGAGCAATGATTGGTATATGAGTTGTGTACATTGATCCAACAACATTAGGAATACCAGATATAGATTCGAATTCGTTGCTAATTATTCTCATCGACTCGTCGTTAGGCCATTGTAAGTATTTAGGCATCAAGACATCTTTTATAGCGGAACAAACCTCAAGAACAAGCTTATGACATGTGGAAATACCTAATCCAAATCTTTTAGAAACAAGTCTTAACGATTCCCCTGTAGCTAACCTCCATATACAAACAGCAACTCTTTGTCTTACAGGGACTGCATCTCTTAACATAGTGTTCTCTTTAGCGACAGCAGCAGTAAGCTCGTTGCAAATCAAATCAAAAGTTTCTTTCCCCATTTGGAATGCTTTTCTGAACTCATCTTCTGGGAAATCTGCACTGTTATACTTATCCCACCAATCTTTTGATCTGTTCTTTACCCACAACCGTCTTTGTGGTCCATCGGTGTTTTTCTCCGACGTTTCTCCGCCGCCGGTGCCAAGATTCAAATCGTAGCCTAAATCACCCGCCTTTCTTTTCCGTTGTTGCATTGGTTGGGTTTTGGTGTCGTCTTTCATTCCATCCGATTCTTTCTTTCTTTTAATTTTAGAAACAATCAGTTATAGATCTTGGGGAAACAATATCATTTTCTGACGAATTGCATAAAGGGAAACTGGGGAAGTTAAAGTTGCAGGTGAAGTGTTTGACAAAATGCCTAAAACAGATGTGAACAGAACAAGAAAGATGGCGATTGGCAATAATGATGAAGGGTGTTCATTGACCAATAGATTATGTGAATTGGTGAGAGAAACAAAACCCATATGATGAATTATGGTGAAGAAATTTTAGAAAATTGGAATATAATTATTATAGAAAGAGATGAAATGGAGGTGTGGGGGACAAAGGGGAGGTGTGAATGCGGTTTTGCGATTTGTTTTAATAAAGAGAGGGAAATTTCCAGGAAAGAGTCCAAGTTTGTTGGCGTGGGGCGGTGACCTTTTGAATAAGAAAAATGAATATCCTCCTACTTCATCCTCCTATTCATCATAAGATAACATGTGAAGTTCATTAATTCTCTTTTCTTACCTCATCCATTGATTTTAACACTTGTATTGATCTTGTGAGTAGAAAGATAAGTAGGAAGATAAAGTAAAAAGATATACCATCTCTCTTTGAAAGATGACGAGGGAACCACAGCTTGGCTGCACTTGGGATTGCTGCTAAATTCTTTTATTTTTATTTTTTTATCAACGTTTATTCTTTATTTTTATTCTTTTTAAACGTATCGTAAACTAGAGTATAACAAACAACACCCGTAAACACGTAAGTGGAGGTAAAATATAGCTAAATTTTAACCTAATTTTTTAATTCCTTAACATATGTTCATTATTTTAGTTAATAAATATTTTAATCGTGTTATTGTTTGTTTTCCAATCCGTCACCTTCAACACAAACACCCCTGAATCGAATACACTTACATACAAATCGTGCACTCTTGTTATTTATTGTTCTTCTTGTTGTTTTTATTATTACATGTATTAGTAGGATGATTCTATTTGGATTCTTCTCACAATCTAAATGGCCTAATTTGATGTGATATTTGTAAATATAAAACCTACATCGAAAATTGTAATTGAATGATTTAACATATATGGTATGTGAAAAGAGGAAAGCCAGATAGTAGCACCCGTATTAATTAATATTATTAGTATTGTAATAGTAACTACTAATAATGTGTTTATTATTACTCTTATTATATTATTGCTATGATTTATTGTAACCATTATTATTATTTATTAATCAGTACACACACGACACACTCGAAAAGATGCGTGTAAAGTAGCGGATAGTTATTTGTTTTATTTTGATAAATAGGTAATTTAAAAAACTGTAAATCTTATATACTATTACTAGATTAAATGTTCGTGTGATACACAAAAAAAAAGTTAGTTTAAAAGATAATAAATATTAAACTTTAATAAAAACATATTAAATAATAATGAAACGGGAATGAAATAAGAATTTAAAAAAATGACAACATACGACATAAACACTCCGACTAACGGTGAAAACATCGACGCGAGGGGGAGGACAAATGTGACGGCAAAAACGTAGTATCATAATACGAAAAGACGTGGTTGTATTTCTTGTATAAGTCATCAATCATTATTGTTACAATTATGGACAATAAAGTTAAGCGTTTATTGGTTATAATTAAAAATAATTATAAAATATTTTAGAATGATAAACCAAGAATTTTGTTAAATATAATATTTTAAAATATTATAAAGGGTAAATATGATATTTGTAAATTAATGTGGACAAATATGATATTTTATTATTTAAGAAGGACATATATGAACTTATCTTTAATAATTTTAATTTAATTTAAACTCAATGAATTCATTTTTAACCAAAAAAAGTCAAAATTAGATTTTAATTTTTATCAAAATGAATGGTTAAAATTTAATAATTAAAACTTTTATCTAAATTTAATGGCTAAGATTATTTAATAGATTTTATTGAAATTGGTCTTTTATTTATATTAGAAGATTAGACTTTAGAGTTCATAAGATCTAGTTATATGTATATTTTAATACGTAAAATTAAAACATTTATTATATGATAAAAATATATAAACATTATCCTAAATTAATTCTTTTCATTTATTTTATACGTTAATATGTATTTAATATTTCACAGATTAGAATTAACTGACTATACTTAATTTTTGAAACATTTTTTATTATGAATTGTATAGTTATTAAATGGCCTATAAAAATTAATTTCAGTTTAGTACTATATGAAGGACAAATAAATAACTTCAAACAACTTAAAATAAAGATATTGAAACAAGTGACTAAATTGATTTAGAAAAAAGATACTATCTGAACTATTAAAGCATAATGACATTATTTCTTTTAAACTTTAAATTAGATCTACAAATAGGGGCAATGCCTAAATTCACTTGATTATCTAAGCCTTTCATAATATAGTTTCCCCTTTATTCTTTCTCAGATAAGAGAGAACCTGTAACATGTAAAATCAATTAACAAAAGCCGCTAGCTTACCGAACATTTAAACATATAATATGTTATCACATATGACAATATTAAATACCATCTAACCAACATTTGCCGTGTCACATGACTTGGTTGTGTCTATCAACCTGTCACGATATAAAATATCAGATGTAACAGCATCATACAATTTTATGTAATATCTAGTTTAACTATCATATTGCCATGGTTATAGCATCGGATTCTATCACATAACTGAGTTTCTAAAAGGCATAAGTAAGTATTCACATATTTCCAACTGACACATAACATGTATTTGTAACATTCTCAGAATGGGCCTAGTCGTGTTCGAATCTGGTATGTCGAAATCTCGAAATTAAATAAACATATATTTGATTAAGTTGAAAATTAGAAGAAAATAATAATGAAATGATAATATGAAAAATATTATTAAAAATAGATAAGAATAATAATATATTAAATGGT
>JAUEJL010146530.1:0-10540 GCA_032274825.1 Drosophyllum lusitanicum | reverse complement strand
ACTCGGCAAGGTCACCAACCTTGTCACGAGTACTCGGGGAGTACTCGGCCTTGGAAAAGGAGTTTTACAACACTGCCAAAAAAAGGAAAAAAGGCTCAAGCTTAAACTCAAGCAGATTGCCAACCCGTTCGTAAGCAATAACTTGAAAGTTAGAGCCCAAACAAGCATGAACTGATGGATGGCATTGGTGTACTTTTGTTATTTGGGTTATTTCTATACTATTTACACCGTGTTAATGATCTCTAGATTGCAACTTTATATATAAAGTATATAAAAAGTATAAATACAAATACTAAAGCAAGAAGCATAACAATAACAATCAGCAGCTATTCAAGTAGAAGACTTGATTTTGGTAATCTCACTTATGCTAGCTTTCTTCGCAGTTTACAATTAGTTATATAATTCATTATATGAATTCTTCACTGACAAGTTACCTGTTGCAATCCTTGTGGCTGAAGTTTTAACGCTTCATTCTCTAAAACACCCCAGAAATCTTCTTCATTAGACATCAACCACATGACCACAGTCTCAGTTAGCCTCGCAAGTAACACTTTCTGTATCTTTTCTTTCCCAAGTAACACATCCCCAGCAACCGTTGCTAACTGCTGCAGTTTCCCAAATAATGCCTGTAGAACCACATTAACTAGACTTGATCAAAGTTTTCCAAAAATTAACCCATAAAACAAACGCTAAGCTTGTGAACCTTGAGTGACATATACACTTAAGTCGATGATATCATTGATACTAATGAAGTATTCCTATTTGTATTCTTTAACAAAATCACATGGCAATCTTAACTTAACCTAAAGAGGTAATTTCAGACAAACCTGAAAGGGTAATGAAGGCAAAGGATCGGAATTCCAACCGAGATCATCGCCTTCCACACTTAAATAAATGTGTGCGTCGGGTCGTGTTTTACCATCTCTTGAATAAATGAAATTCAAAACATATTGTCTACAGAAATGATCTCGAAGCTTATCTAATGAATGCTGAAGCTGCTTTCTCCAGTCCTTATAATCTATCATATTGTTCATTAAAGGGGCAATGTTATCAGTACCTACATTTCCTGCTTCTTTGCTTTCATTTAAAACACTCCAAATTTTGGACATAACCATTGGTAATAACTCTTCTGCAATGGTGAATGCAGTCCCCAACAGAGCAAGTTGTTGGGAATCGGTTTCGGCTCTAAAAGGTACAGCTTCTTTTAACTCCACCAAACTGTCATCTTCAGATGGTTCGGGTAAAGCTTTTATGAGTTCATCCATGTATTGATCGAAAAGTTGCAGAATTCTAGTCAAAACATTTCCTCCAAAATGCAAAATGACTAAACGTGTTAGTTGCTCCACTATATCCTGTTCAAAATATTCCATTAATCTATAAGAGCATATTATATAATCATTTATTTGCATATGAAAAAACATGTTAAAGTAAAAAAAAGGAAAATAAAAGGTTTGGCGTTTTTGATGGATAAACCAAGTTGGCAGATACTAATGAAAGAAACCCATGTAAGTCCATTTACTATATACATATTTTCCAAAATACCACTTTTTGTTTGGATGCATAATTTTAGTACAAAAGTTTATCAACATGTAGGCACGTTTATTTTTTATAGCTTACAAAAGATATACTAATCCTTGGAACTTATTGAAGTCGATTTCAACCCATTCACATGAAAGAGGGTCCATTGAGGTTGTATATTATATATAAAACAGATAAAAATAGTAAAATACGAATAATTTAAAAATTAGATATACAGCAAATGGATCAAAGTAGTTAAGCAGGTCAGTTAAAATGCTTACAACCTCCTAAATTGATTAATTTAAATAAATAATAGAAGTTCTTATCGTAATGATTAGTTTTGAAATATTTAATTCATTAATCATTTATAAAATACAAAAAAATACACAAAATATATTGATGGGTTGACCCAGCCAATTTTGATCCACGCTAAAAACTACATGTCTTAACCAAAACCAATTTTGACCCGTCCCCCAACTGTTGCCAGATCTACTTGCAAGTAATACATGGAATATTTTAAAGCCCCTAAATAAGAAAGTTTGCTCACTTTGACCATGAAAATGAACCTGGTGCCGCTGTCAACAAGCATGCCATCAGAAGATATAGCAAAGGTAGACAGCGGCGATGCAAGGCGAGGTGACAATGGCAGGATTTCATCATTTCCAGAAAAATCAAAAACTAGTTTTCTTGCCCTTCTGAAGTTCAATTCTAGAACTTCTTCAACATATGGCTGTAAAAGCACCAAAAGCACTTTTGAAAGCTTCAAACCCTGTGATTCCAACACAGAGCAGTGATTAAGACTGGCCTGAACACAGATGCTTGCAGCATGTAAAGCTGAAACAGTCTCAGAAGACGGTGAATTCTCTTTTACCAACCGTACAAATAACTCAACCTGCCTTTCTGCCCATTGAACAACTCCGTCATTATAAACCAAATCATCTCCAAACATTGAACTCATTTCTTTTGTTGTTGATGAGATTGTAGAAAATATGAGGTTAGATAAAGTAGCAGAAAACGTTTCAGGATAACAAGGACAAGATGGAAGAAAAACCCCGATTTTTTTCTGAAGGCGTGCTCCCTTTGCTTTCAGTAGAAGCTGATGTGCCTGAGGGCCTTTTCCAAGCTTTAATAAACCAGATACAGCCATTTTCAGATCAGAGTCACCAATCAGTGTTTGTTCTATAATTCCAACTAGTTGATCTTCGAGCAAAGATTTTCGTTTTAGAAACGCGGATTTGTAAGATGAAAATTCATTTGATAAAGTATCTCCTGAGTTTTTAATCTCTGGATGTCTTCTTTCTTCTGCATCTATTGCCTCTATTGCTTCTTCTATTTTATGTTCAGCAAGAAGAATATCAATATTTTCCAAACATGATCTCTTCTCATCTCCAGTTTTGTTAGAAAAAATATTGTAAATCTCACTTTCCTTTTGAAGTTGCTCAAGATTCTGGAGGTTTGGGTTGGCTCGGCTCCACTCAGACAGTTCATGATAGACACCACATAACAAGTCTTGCACAAGGATTCCTTGTGCAGAAATATTCTTTCGTAGTTCATTCAGCTCATGCTCCGTTTCCACAACCTCTTCTGATAACCTTTTAAATAAGTAGAGCTTTAGAATAAGACCAAAAACTTTAAGTCTCTTTTGTGATACGTAGGAAAATAAATAATTAGAAATATACGTGTAAGGAACTCATAGAGATAAAGGTGCCTATGCTTCCACTAAGGGGTATCCAGTAATGTAATTGAAAAAATAATTCTAACTGAATTTGTGTCAGAAACAAATTGCAAGAAACATCTAAACAAAAATAGTTCTAATACTCATAAAGTTAGTACTTCAAGGCGCTATCCTTTTCAAGTGAAGGAAAAATAAATTTCATAAGCTGAGATTCAACAAGGTTCAACTTTTTAAGCATCCAAATTACACACTCAGTTAATAAAGGAAGAAAGTGAATCACATTCGGTCATAATATATCTAGTGGCAATAATTTTGGATATCATACTACTCAAATGCCACAAAAAATAACAAGCATCCTTGTTTAGACACAGGTTCTGCCTTCCTATGATGATCACTTCAGTTAATTGTATTCATTGTAACCAGAGTTGTTTACTGATTTGTAAAAACTGGAAAGCGAAAACCATAGTAAACTAATAACAAATATTTAGTAAAGTTCCTTTTAAGTTTCTAATTAGGGAAAACAAATAAAAATAAATGCATTTTGCTACACCATTGATTGGTATAAAAGAATGTAAATCAAAGCAAGCAGCTAAAATCAATGAAGAAAAGGTAAATGGCATCAAATGAGACTTTGAAAGGCAAACCAAATAAAGGAAGATATTACACAACATATGTGGCATACCATACGTCACATACAAGAGATGTGACATTACACAACATATGTGAGACATCATATGTCATTGCTGGTGACATCTCTAATTATTTTGAAACAAAAAAGAGGGAAGTCGTATCATAAGGGCCGACTTACTATAATGTATTTTACAGGTCGCTCGAGATGACATAGATATAGGATTATAATACAAGGGAAAGCATTTGATATGAATCAAATTGATAATCAATAATTGGATAGAACACACCCTTAATCGGATGCTTGCAGATACAAAAGGGGCCTGATATTCGAGACTCAGGGGATCTCCAAAATAAAGAAAATAACTAAAATACTCAAACTCTCCTCCCCACAAATCAGCCCTTACCCCTTATTTATAACCTTGAAATCGATTAAGATAAGGAAACAATTCAAATTCCTAAACTAGATAACCATAATATAGGAAACTAGATAACTACTAAATTAATAGATAAATACTATCTTAATTTAAATAGATATGTATCAGCATTAATTCACAAAGGTCTAGATCATCCATTATAGGCGCAAGGTCCTTGTACGATTATACATACAAGGAATGGCCAGCTTCCCAAAGGTATCCACCTTGTTTGATTTACTCTTAGTCTTAGTCACTTCAATCCTTATTCATCAATTGAGAATTATGAAGAAAAGGATGTGTTGTGATATGAATCAAATTGATAATCAATAATAAGATATAGCACACCCGTAATCGGATGCTTGTAAATACAAAGGGGCCTAGTATTCGAGACTAAGGAGGAACTCCAAAACAAAGAAAATAACTTAAGAACTCTCCTCTCTCCAAATCGGCCCTACCCACGCCCTTTATATAAACTAAAAATTGACTAAGATAAGGAAACAATTCAAATTCCTAAACTAGATAACTACTAACTAAATAGATAAACTTCCCCCTTTATTATTTAAGTCTGGCCGTATCATTACACCACCCTGAAAAAAATCCACTTTGTCCTCAAGGTGGAGGACTTGTAACTACTTAACATGTGAGTGAGGGTCATTCAAATAAGTGTCTTCATCGTCAATCACAAAAACATGTAGTGTCTTTTGCAAGCAACGATGTCACCATTACACCGATAACACAACCCCTTGACCCTATTATCAGCCAACTCTGCCTCTGTCATTCGCTTGAGCGGATCCTTTGCTGTCCAGACCACCCTATCCTTGGTCTATTCCCCAGTAGCCAAGCCTTGAAGTCGAGAACTTCCTCCACCGAACTGATCTGGCAGTTTGGGAGCTGCCCCCTTACTTGACTCCATTCCTACCTGCGATTTACTTTCGTCAATCAGTAAGATTCCCTCTAGCACTTCCTCATGTAACCTCAGTAACTGAGCTGCAATTTTTTCCAACATGGTGACATACTCGTGTGTCGTGCCTTTCTGAATGATAGCAAATAATTGCTCATGCAAACTTCCCTCTTGAGATGATTAGAAATGGTTCAACATGCGCCTCTTAAGCTCCTCCCAACTGCAGAACAGTTCACGGTTCTCACTCTACCTGAACCACGATAAGGCTGATCCTCTAAACACATCACGGCAACCCTTAATCTCTCCCCCGTATTTAAGATTCCCTGGATGTCAAAGAACATCTCGGCCTGGTACACCGTACACCCAGCCGTAAACATCCTCCCCATCGAACAATGGCATCTTTAGCTTTCTTAAACGGTAGTGCATCCCTGGAACCCATCCCCGTTCATTCCCGTGCATCATGGGCTAAGTCGACTCATTGAGTACGAGAACCCTCCTGAATACCCAGAAAATTTTTAAACATTCCTTCGGTAAGTGGACTGTGGTTGTGATTGCCACTATTTTCACCTGTCGAGAACGGCCCAAAGAATTCGCCGCTAGTAGGTAACGGGTAACCCTGACAGTCAAAATGAAGGCCGAACAAACTAGTATAGGCGGTAGCCGGTGGGACGGTGTATTGGGGCTGATTGATCAACGGTTGGGTTAGGGCGGCGGTGGCAGTGGGTCGGTAAAGAAGGATGACGTGGAGATGGCTTGGGTGGGGGCGGCTGAGAGAATGGGTATGCGGCAGTGGCGGTGGAGGGAAAGGTGGTGAATGGGCTGGTGGCGGCAGCGATTGAGGGTGGCTGGACACTGGAGGGCCTTCAGCAATTGAAGAATTTCTGCAAACTTTTTAATTTTTATCCGATTCTGCAAATTTCTTCTCCATTGTTTCTTGCATCAGGTCCATGCGAGTGGCTGTCTCTACTTGGCTCCTGATCAGCCTTGTGCTGCTCCAAACTTGCTTCCAAATCTGAGACCTTTGTCATGATTGATCAAGAACAACTCACAAGTAACAATTTTTTTCCCAGGATGAACAATGCGTGAACAGTGCTCCAGCATGAACAGTGACGATGAACAGTACTTCAGTTTTTTTTCTTAGGATCGGTGTGGCTCTGATACCAATTTGATATGAATCAAAATTGATAATCAATAATAAGTTACAACACACCTGTAATCGGATGCTTGTAAATACAAAGGGGCCTGATATTCGAGACCCAGGGGGATCTCCAAAACAAAGAAAATAACTAAATAACTTAAAAACTCTCCTCTCTCCAAACCGGCCCTAACCCCCCCTTTATATAACCTAAAAATTGACTAAGATAAGGAAACAATTCAAATTCCTAAACTAGATAACTATACTATATGTGACTAGATAACTACTAAATAAATAGATAAACTTCCCCCTTTATTATTTAGGGCCGGCCATATCATGTTGCCTATAGCAGATGTGGCTTAGGAAGTATCTTTCTGCTCCTTGAGATATCTAGGTGTTCAGACATACTTATTAATAGCCAGTTTATAATATCTGATTTTGGTTTACTTTCACTAGCATTTCAACAAAGAGAGCCATTTCCTCTTTAGATATCAAATATACATATGGATGTGCACACACAAAAATAAGTGGGAAAAGAAAAGAGAAAAAGAGGGAGCAAGGGAATAATGAAGTATTACCTCAGAAAAGCTAAGTACTTCGATCGAGTGTTACCACATAAATTCTCTACTGCATCCTTCAAATCAAGAAGCTCAAAACATAGCTTTCTGATGCCCTACACATAAAAAGAAAGAGGTAATTAATTACAAACTGCAATCCCCATATGCAAAAGGAATCATGAACTATCTAGCAGATGAAGAGTGAAAAGGTTGCTGGAAAAAGCATAGAAAATAAATGTGTATTGGAAATTTAATATAAACAAACAACAATTGCTTAATTAAACATGATCTGTACATGTTACATATATATCTCAACTGAGTGATTATGCGAAGTCTTCGGATGTTATTTACATTTCAAGAATCGAGCAGAGAACCTTGCAAACATAAATCACATAAACTCAACTAAAGTTATTCCTCTTAGCCATATCTGTTTTCTTGTAATCAGTATGTATTATTTCCCATGGGATTAACTTAATTCTGTCCCTTTTGTAGAAGCCTAAGCTTTCCTTGAAAAAAATATATTCCAATATAAAAATAATATAATATCAGAGCTTTTGTGACTACAAACCTAAACTCAGCCTAGAGTTAAGTCAGCATGTGTTAGCTCCTACATTTTTTCTCATTCCGATACTAATTCTGTTTGTGAAAAAAGTGCATTTTGCTCGTGTATATAATACATGTGCCAAAGAGATGTTTTGAATATAGACAGCAGACACTAATCTAAAACAAAATTTGTCTGTTTTTTTTTTTCTACAGAAGACTCTACCTCTGCGTTGACCTATGTTTTCTACTTTTCTGATTCTATATTTAATTGCTTTAACCTTTGAAATTTTGACTTCACTAGTTAAATCAAACCATTTTACTATTTTCATTTCATGTACCAAGCATCGAAAATACATTGTGTAATCAAAATATACTCAAGTCACTTTTAACACGTAGTTTTGTTTAGATTTATCAATCATACGTAATCCCCAAACTACCAGGTGTTTCTGTTAGATAATTAGGTTCTATTCGTTTACACCATGTTCCTCCATTCTCCATTTTGAGGGTCATGTCTTTATTTATTTTCAAATCAAGTAATAGGACATACTTTCACATCTTCATTTATTCTAACACCAATCAAACGCACCCCCCTCCCCCCCCTCTTCTCTCTTCTCTAATATATGAAAATGAATGGTTAAAAATAATAATTTTCCTTGTAATTAGCCCCCCATTTCACGAAGTTAAGATTTTCAATGAATACTTCTAACCTTGGAGACCTGGCATGCAAATAAGCCAATGGTTGAAAGCTCATACTCTAAACATTTAGCTGCATGTGTGCATTGATTCTACCTTTTTTTTATTACACATGCACATGTGAGACTACTTCAACCAACAAGACACAGTGTTTCTATATATGCACCCCAAACCTACGTGTGTCCATTTCTCATCCTTTCTTCCTATATACTTGCATGCCATACAACGTAATAGGTATACAGAAGTAGATGCTTTGCGGGACTCCAGTTTCAGACAAACAAGAGCGAAACAAACCTCGCTACCTGCCCCCATCAAAATTACTTTAAAAAAAAACACACTGTCTCAGCCTAAAGTAACAAGATAACCATCAAATATAAATTCATCACTCATCATAATTTGTGTGCGTTGCATATGCTCAATAGAGGACGACTTCTATGATTTTTAATATACTACCAGCCACGATAGTAAACTAATGATGAATCCATTTATCCATGAGAACTCAAAATCTTATAAATCCTCCGATACAGATCTAGCAGAAATTAAACTTCAGAAAGATATGTTCACTACAACTTTGAATGGATACACTGCCATCTGAAGGAACCAATAACAACACTAAAATTTCTGAGATAGTAACTCCAACATTGGTATCCCATTTGGACCAAATGAAAGTATCCCATTTGGACCAATATGTATGTATATATACCTACACTATCCTGAAAAGGCTGTTTCTCATCATCTATCTCACTAATATATCATACCAGTGATGGTAAGATCAGAAGATATTTTCTTTTTAGAATCACACAATATCAAGTGATTGGTTTTCATGTTTAACAAAACAATCACCATTCACCATACCATAATTCTTGCATATACCTCCACCTTCTGTTTTCGAGACATAGTGCATAAATGCAGCACCTAGGCATCTCTTAAATCAACAAGGAATCGTGGTACATAACAGCAGGAATCCAAGATTTTGAGATAAAGTTGGAACTCAATGTGGCAAATGCTTTTTAGAATATACTCACAACTTCTGAAAATACATGTATCTACAAATTAGTACACCAAACAACTATCAATCCTTTAAACAACACTGGCATTTGAGACGTAAGTTGTGCATAAGCACAATGTCATCACCCTGCAGTTACAATCAGCATCAGATTTTCAAAACTCTAACCTAAAATTTCTCCGATTCAAAAATCAAAATAGATTAACTCTACATTTTGGTCTCCTTACATAACTTGATGCATTTGACCTTAACATTTTTTCCGAATTTTAAGCTTACAACTGTAAAACAGGCTGAAATCCAGAGAAACTCGAAAATAATTAAACAAGTGGAGACGGTTGTGATTCATGTGAAATGGTTTAATACCTTTTCAGTTTTAGATTGATAGATAGTGTCGATCTTAGATTGAGGAGTGACTGATTCAATAGATGGAAAGTCATCTTCTTCTTCGCTGCTGTCCATTTTTCAGTCGTGCTTTGAAGAGCTCAACTTTCTACTACCCTACGGCTGCACCTTTTTGAAGTTGCTGTGATTTCACCGTGGCTTCAACAATCTCAGGTGTTCCGGATGCAGTCACCGTGGCTAGGTTTTATCCCCGTCGACCACGGCACAAATTTACGGTCCTGTTTAATTATTTATTTCCTGGACTTGGTAGACCATCAAACAGCGTAGAAAACTATTACACATTCCATTTAGTGAGAAACTTTAACAATTACATATACGTGTTCTTACAAAGTTTTAAATTATATATATCCTTTTAAAAACTAAAAACTTATATATATATATATATATATATTCAATTGCTTGTTTTGAATATATTTAAATCATTTAAAATCAAAAAATTATCTTTATATTTGATTTATCTTTATCTAAAATGCAGTATTACAAAATTACCCCTTTCCATTTCACTTAATCGATTAATTAAAGGGATGCCGACTCACACCTCTCGTTCATATCATCGATTCACAGAATCACAGATACAGTTCCTTCAAACAATCTTAATCGATTAATCAAAGGACCGACTCACACCTCTCGTTCATATCATCGATTCACATAAACGGTTCCTTCAAACAATCGATTACAAGTACTATGAAATACAATCGATTGAAACCACCTATTCGAAATACAATCGAGTTAGAGATCGACTTTCAACAAAGATGAAACCACCATCTCGTTCATACTTCTACACAATCCATGGGAGTCTTCGCCACTCGATTTCTCTGAAGATCAACCTGATCGATTGAGAGATCGACTGTCAAAAAAGATGAACTATGAACTCTAACATTCCAATCCCAAATCTGTAAGTTATTTTTGCTAGTATGGGTTTGTGTTAGGATTTAATTGATATCGATTGAGAGAACTATTGATGTGTGAAATCAGGTTATAAATTTTAAGTCCAATTAACACCTAATCCAGATCACCACACTATAGGCAAGAATGACCTAATCGTATGATAATATAGCTAAGGTAAG
>JAUEJL010146519.1:0-10540 GCA_032274825.1 Drosophyllum lusitanicum | reverse complement strand
GAATAGACTGCTAGTGAAGTGGCTGAAGAAAATGACTAAGTTTACTAACATAAGTAAACTTACTAACATATATATATATATATATATATACTTTTCAACAATTGCAAAACAACCCATGGACTTATCATGTTTTAAACTGACAATTTTAGCCCATCTAGTTTTATAAACACTTGTAATCTTTAATAACACTTAGCCAAAACAACTTTTGAACTTTGTGGCGTTACACTAATAGTCCTAATATAACTCGACGAAATCTCTATATCACATAGTCTAACAGAGTAGCTCCATCTGAACACTATCGTACGTCTTTTTGAGGTATAAGAAAACCATGTGAAGGTCCTTTTGTTTTTCCTTAAATATCTATATAAGGCTTCTAATAAAGTGATTACTTATGTCTTCGACCTTCCTGGCTTAAATCCGATTCAGTTTTCTGTCACAATAGTTTCCCACATAGCTTAGTCTCGATCACTCTCTCCCACAGTTTCATGTGTGTATGAAATGAACATCTTAATTTCTAACTTGGTTATGATACAACAAACCTAAAATAAGGCCACAGTATGGAGCGAAATCTTATTTGAATTGCAAATAGCAAACTCGCCCAAAAAAATTCCAAGAGACATTTAAAGGCCAACATGTTGCAAATGTTACAAAACACTGTAACTTATTTGAATTGTGTGTATGAAATGAACATCTTAATTTCTATCTTGGTTATGATACAACAAGCCTAAAATCAGGCCACAGTATGGAGCAAAATATTATTTGAATTGCACGTAGTAAACCAGCCCAAAAAAAACTCCAAGAGCCATTTAAAGGCCAACATGTTGCAAATGTCACGAAACACTGTAACTCTCTCTAAATCTTTATCAAAACCCATTGATGTTTAGGTTTGTATGTTTCGAATGCACAATCCCTTATGCTCGTGTAACTGTCTGAGAAATTTGACTGTAACCGCTGTCGTAATCCATCTAGAAGTCGTCGTTGTAACCCATGTTGTAACCACCGTAACATATCAATGAAGTCTTGATTAGGGTATGTATGCTTTGATTCAGTGATTGTCATGCTTCAATTTGTAATTTTGTAGATTGTAAACCATCAATTATGAGTAATGATTTGAATAATGGTGGTTTATAGACTACTGATTATGTTTAGTGATTGATATCTATTAGGTTTTTGCTCTAACTTTGTGTTGTTTGGATTGGATGAATCAAGAATTTGGGACAGTCAAACATAAATATTATCGTATTTCGGGTTTCTAGTCTAGGTTTACTAGGAGCCCCGAAAAAACCCTAGATGGGGGTTGGGGCGAGACTGAGATGGGTTTTGAAGTTAGGTTTAGGGACATGGATGTTAGTACCCGCTTGAACTATCATGTTGTCATTCTTATTTGTATGGCTCACTTGATATTGACTGAAGCAATGTGCACAAAACCTAAAGAGATGTATTCAATTAAATTACAAAGATTTTTGTAGGGTTGAAGCAATTCATAGGCGTGTGCTAAAATGTTTGTGTGATTACTTAATGAGCAAATGTTATACTATTCATATTATTTCTCATATATGTTTATTAAGGAAATTTTGTGATCTTAGTCGTCTCTGTTAATGATATGAATATTATTAGGACACATACGGATATTCACGAAACAATAGTTCTTTTAAAAGAACTTGAAATAAATGACCCTAGAAAACCCAAGTACTGAATTGGTTTACAAATTGAACAACTGCATAAGGGAATCCTTGAATATCAATCAATTTATACTGAGAAAATATTGAAATGTTCCAAAATGGACAAATCAAATGGTCATTAAAACACTCAATATCAACAATGACCGCTTCGCACTTCTGACTTAGTACAATTGGAGCTCTCAGATATCTTGCTAACTTGCTAACTGTACTAGACCCGGCATAACTTTTGTAGTTAATTACTTAATTTGTTTATAAGTTTTAGTTAAGCTTATACCAAATGATATTAGAATGTGATCAAACATATTTCCGATACCTTCAGGGATGAACGGAGTCACTGCCACTTCACGGTGCTCTAAAAAACAAACACTTGTTGTGACATCATCAAATATTGTTGAAGTCATTGCACTACACGAATCTAGTAGAAAGTGTGTGTGACTAATATTGATGACGACTCTTTGTGTGGGCTAAAGGGGAGAAAAATCCGACGGTGATTCATGAAGACAAACACATGTTGTGTTACGCAACTAAAAGAAGGGTATATACCCACAAGATTTTTATCATACACTCAATACTTGATAAAAGGATACTCAGATTAAAACCGGATATCTTCAATCTAGTAATAATTCAGTAGGTCTTTTTACGATGTTATACCCTACAATAATTTTCATAAAAGTGTTTCACAATATCGGGATGCGACATGTTCATAACATGTGAAAGATGTCAACACGGCGGGAGTTAATTATACACTGCACTTTTTTTCGTTTACTAAAGTTTTTTCACACAGGTTTTGATGTGCGTGAATCGAATCAGGTTTTATATTATTAAATTGGAATCACCAAAATACCGACTACAATACAAATAGGCAAGTATACCTAACCGTATCGCAGTATAGTTCTAGTAAGTCCGAGTGTCAAACACTCGGGGAACGAGTATGATTTCATATTTAAAAGATTTAATTATTATTAGTCTAAATAAAGTGAGTAAACGGGGGAATTTGAGAATAAATCCAAGAATGCGATAAGCAATATTAACTAGATAAAAGAGATAACAACTTAAAAGTAAGATAAAGTTAAAATATGCTTTAGAAATGAGAGATGATTTGTATACAATAAGATTTTGCCATACACAACAAATGTGACTTTTATGCTCCTAGAATCCTACAATTATTTATTCTCGTCTACATATTTAAGGATATGATAGTTCAAACAACAACTATTTATTATGTATGACCAAAATTTATTATGTACATATCATATCCCTTAAAAAATATGCCAACTGTCCTCTAATTTACTCTCTAATATTAGAGAAGGAAGATTGTTAGTTTGTAACAATTTTATAATTTTTGCGTACTTGTAACGTTTTTTTGGTTCTCTCTCCACTATGCAATTGCATCCTCTTGTTAAAAATATATACTTCCTAACGCCACCTCTTTGATAACCCCTTCTTACTAGTGTGAAATAGAAAGAAAACCCTACCAGAGTCGCGCTTTTCCTTTATTCTCTCTCTATCTCTCACCCTTCTCTCTCTATCGCCGTCGCCGTAGCCGGCCTCTTTTCCTGTTATCCCCATTCGCCCCAATTGCCTAACTCTTCCAGATTTCAGGTTTCAACCCGGGATAAACAAACCTAGCTGGAGGAATTGTGTTTGGATCTCAAGCAATGGACGATGTATGCGAAGGGAAAAACTTTTCCTTCCCAAAACAAGAGGAGAAGATCTTACAGTGGTGGACTGAGGTCAAAGCATTTGAAACTCAACTCGAGAAAACCAAAGACCTACCTGAATACATCTTCTACGATGGTCCTCCTTTTGCCACTGGCCTCCCTCACTACGGCCACATTCTTGCTGGAACAATCAAGGATATCGTTACACGCTACCAGACCATGACAGGGCACCATGTCACACGGAGGTTCGGGTGGGACTGCCACGGGCTGCCAGTCGAGAACGAGATTGATAGAAAGCTAGGGATTAAGAGAAGAGAAGATGTGATAAAGATGGGGATTGACAAGTATAACGAGGAGTGTAGGAGTATTGTTACAAGGTATGTTGGGGAGTGGGAGAAAGTAATTACGAGGACGGGGAGATGGATTGATTTTAAGAATGATTATAAAACGATGGATTTGAATTTCATGGAGAGCGTTTGGTGGGTGTTTTCTCAGTTATATCAGAAGGGCCTTGTTTATAGAGGGTTTAAGGTAATACTCTGATCAAATTGTTTTGTTTTCTGTTCCTAGCAGATACATTATTTAATTCTGCATTTCTTTAATATTTACGTATATATTTGTGTCTTACTAAATATGTTTAAGTGTGTAACACCTCTTTGTGGTGGTGCTTTTCATCATACAGGTGATGCCATACAGTACTGGCTGCAAGACTCCACTATCCAATTTCGAGGCTAATTCAAATTACAAGGTAAAAAATTCATTACCTTCTTTTTATTTATTTTCGAATCCACTTGTTTGTTTTCTTACTTATTCTGTTACGATTGTTGTATTGGGATCTCGCTACAGGAATCATGAACTTAATCAATTCATAAGACCGACTATAAACCTCAAAGCTGCTGTAAATGTAAGCAAACCTGTAATAAACACACACATTCAACAATAAAGACATAATTTTAGATTAGTTAATCCAGTAACAGGAGTTTGTGCCCTTTTGAAGTGTTATTGGGGTTGATACATTAACCCTTTTGAAGTCTACTTCTAGTTTGACAAGCCTTTATAATATTCTTAATTTAGTAATAGTCTTATTATATGTCTTTGCTAGAAATTTGATATTGTTTTGAAGTACCTAATTTGGCTGACTTATGTTGGTTCATTTGAAGAGGGTATGTAGATACTAATTGGGAAAATGGTATGAAGAAATGACACAATGTAGTAACTGACATCATGGCAGAAGAAATGGTAGGCGCCCTCACAAGAGTCGTACCATGATAACAGAAACTTTTTGAAAGATTCAAGTTTGATTAAAATCTAGCATAAAACACCCATTCACACAATTTTAAAGAAGCAGTCTTCGATATTAGGGCAGGTGATACAAGATTCTAACTTATATCGGGTTTTCACTTGCTTTGTGAATCAAATTAGATTGAATTTAGATTTTTATGATTTTGCCAACAGTGATTTTAATTATTCTGAAACATGTTTTCTTACCGAGTTAGAAATTTTTGGGGATATAGTTGCTAAAGATATTACTGACATGTGCTTAGGCTCGGGCTACTCAAGATACAACTTTGGCATCTAGTCTTGGGCCTCTTGGCTGACTTTATTGGCTTCTGGGAGTCTTGTGCTTTCTTTTTAAGGTTCAAGGAGTGACGCTCACAAGTCATTAGATTAAGACAAGTAGCATTCTGGTCCATCTTTTTTAACATTTTGTTTGCATAATCTTTTCTGGTTTATAAAAGAATTGTTTTCTGTTGATATACTAAACAAAAAGAGGAAGAAACTAGCGAGGCTTTCTGTTTTTTTTCACATGCGCTTTGCCTTTTTTTGTCACTCTACTTGAATATCTTTTTGCCAGTTATATGCACAAGGGTAGCTACATCACCTACATGTAAGTGGTTAATAACTTGTTAATCTAGGCTACAGTTCTTTAAGGTTCATGCTGTGTTTGTTGATGTTAACTGAATGTCAGTGGTTAATTGATGTTAATAATATTATTAATTTGTTGATGTTAACTGAATGTCAGTGGTTAATTGATGTTAATAATATTATTAAATTGTTAACATTGATGCGCGCACACACACATATATAAATAACATTATAATACATTTAACACTCTCCTACTTTACTTAATCCCTTAAAATTTCAGCAATCTGAAATTACTAATATACCCTTAAAATAATCTCCTTTTTCAACCATACACTTTCTCTCCTACTTCACACACTCACCAATAAACATACTCTTCCATAATTATACACTTTCCCACCCACATAAAATAAAGAAAATAGTTGTTTTGTTATTTTTTTAAAACTTGGTTTAAAATTGAAAAAAAAGAATTGATGGAAAAAAGAGAGACGACATATTACTGGGTAGAAACAATTTGTCGAATATCTTACCCTTATATTATATAAAACGGCATGTTATCAGGTAGAAAATATTCTCCGCCGCAGCATTGCGCGGGTACTAGTCTAGTATGTATGTATACACACACACATATATATACAGGGAAAAGTTTATTTGAAAACCATTTTTATTGCGAGTACTTCGAGAACCAATTTGAGACATCCGATTCTCCCTCTTTCAATTTCATCACCCACCTATGAATTCATCCCATGCACCCTGCCACACTCTATCCCTCCACGCTCTCCATCCATGAATTTCAATTATCAAATGAATGGTTAAGATTGGTTCTCGCGTACTCGCAACAAGAACGGTTCTCAAATGAACTTCTCCATTGTAACCACCATTAATGCTCATTAATGACTCATTAATAGGGGTATTTTGGTCTTTTATATATTTTTCCCAACCGTGAATTACATTTGGGTGGACCATCATTAAAGAGCGAGACTTGATTTTTCCAAAATACCCCTCGTTAATGTGTCATTAGTGAGCCGTCATTTATATTGGCCATTGATTTATTTTAATTAAGGGCCAAGATTGGTTCCTGTGTTACTCACAATAAGGACGGTTCTCAAATGAACCCTCCCCTATATATATATAATTTTATATATTATATATATGTTGGTTGAGATCACGCTTTAGTTCATTGAAGTATCTTATATATGTGTATCTTCCATTTTTCCTATTTGACTCTATTAGCGACTTGTTACATACAAATCTTTTAGATTTGAAAAGTTTGTTAGCCTTTGTTTTTACTTAGATGTGGTGAACACCTTGACCTTTTTTGTTAAGCTAGACTATGAAGAGGCCTATGCATCTGAACTTCTGAAGGCGCCTTGTCTCTTGAATAACCGTGATTACTGTTACAAAACACCCAAACAATGACTCACATCAATTTTACAATATTATTCTTTCTCAAATCTCATAAAGTATGCTGCTAATGTTGATTGTCGTATTATAATTTCATATTATTACTACATTTACAAGGTCATATAAATATTATTTTGAGTTGGCTATGTGTAAGGCAAAGTTTAGATATTGTGGCATATTGGCATCAAATCATGTAATGTTATACTGTTATAACATATACAAGTTCATATGCGTTATTTTTTTCTTGTTGTACATGTCAATTTCTTTATCATTTTCTTTTTTTGTAGATTTTTGCTTTTTCTGTTATAACTTTTCCTTGTGTCACGGCGTCACCTTTTATCTTTTGAGCAGGATGTGCCTGATCCTGAAATAATGGTGACGTTTCCAATTGTTGACGATGAAGATGGTGCTGCATTTGTTGCATGGACGACCACACCATGGACCCTTCCTAGTAATCTTGCACTTTGTGTCAACTCAAATCTTGTATATGTAAAGGTTAGCAGCAAAATGCTTAGTCAGATGGTTGGAGTTTTATTTTTGATTTTTTATGAAAATTTGATTCTAATTTTTTAAATGTAATTAGGTGAAGAGCAAATCCAATGGAAAATTTTTTGTAGTTGCTGAATCTAGACTATCAGAGCTTCCAGTGGAGAAGGCTAAGAAAGGAACACCTAATGGAGCTGTGGACGACAATAAACTTCCCAAGACCAAGGGGTCATCTACTGGTGGAAAAGCTAAAAACTCCATGCCTGCTTATGAAGTATTGGATAAATTTCCAGGATCTTCACTTGTGGGTAAGAAGTGAGTGTTTTCTACTTAATCACTACGTCTCTATTCTTTTATTCCTTTCACATTTTCCCACTTTGGAGCAAAATTAGATGAATTTAGTGTAACATAACCAGTAAGTTAAGATGTCAAACAACCGGTAACATAGTAAATGACTCTGTGAAGAAATATTTTATGTTGGTTTTACCTAACTTCTTTTTGTTGTATAATGATGAATTACTTGCTTCATCATTGTATTTCAGATATATGCCATTATTTGATTACTTCAAGGATTTCTTGGATACGGCATTCAGAGTTGTTGCGGATGATTATGTAACTTCTGACAGTGGAACTGGAATCGTGCACTGTGCTCCTGCATTTGGTGAAGATGATTATCGTGTTTGTGTTGAGAATCAAATAATTAATAAGGTGTGACAAGCTGCTTTGATAATATAAGTTATGTCAAGTTCATGTCATATTTTATCTGTGATACTTAGCCTTATTCCTCTGTTCTTTTTTGTTAGTTTTTTATATGATGTATGTGGGTCTATGTATGTATATTTGCAATACCTGCTCACAGGGCAGAAGTCAGTTGGATCTGTGGTCTTGATCCTATGTTACTTGTCAGTTATTTTTGAGAGATTTGTACTTCTAATTACTTTAGTTGTGTATCTATATGGTTAATAATTCTTGTAAATGCCATCACATTTTGTACAAACATGTTAATTTCATACATATTCCCCCCGCCCCCCATTTCAAAAAACCAGATTCTACTTATGTTTATAATATGTTTTCACGTGTTAATGTATTTATTGTACCTTAATCTTGGTTTTTCCAGGGAGAAAATCTAGTCATGGCAGTTGATGACGATGGCTGCTTTACGGAGAGAATTACTGATTTCAGTGGTCGTTATGTCAAAGAGGCAGATAAGGATATTATTCAAGCTGTGAAGGCGAGAATAGTTGATACTCATACATGCATTTTTTTTAAAATTATGGATCGAGGCTTATGCTTGGAATAATATAGTTTCCAATTAATTCTTAATTCTCTCACATTTTGTTAGCACAGACTTTGAGCATCTTTTTTGAGTTTTGGGCAACACTTTTCAGATAATTTCTTTTTTGCTTTGGATGATGCAGGATAAAGACAGACTAGTTAAGTCTGGAAGTTTTACTCATTCCTATCCATTTTGTTGGAGATCTGATACCCCTCTTATCTACAGAGCAGTTCCTAGTTGGTACTTGTCTTACAAATCTTTATAATTAAGAATTTTTGATCTATAATTTATTTCGTCCTTTTTTTTCTGTTATCATTTTGGTTATCGGATAAAGTGTTATCATCAGTAGTTTATCTTGTCTCCTGGTCAAGGTTTGTTGCAGTAGAGAAGCTGAAAGATCAGTTGCTAAAGAATAATGAGGAAACAACATGGGTTCCTGCTTTTGTGAAGGTAGGAAAATTATTTGAATATCATTTATTGTTTGACTACTCATTTTTTTTTTCAAATAGCTTTTCGATTGCTCTGTGCTTGGCTTCTCTTAAACTTTTCTTTGTTTTAACTGTTTTTGCTGTTGCACTCTTCATTTTCCTTCACCTCTATAGATTGTCTTCTCTTGAGGGAGAGAGGGTCGGGAGAACAAGCTGCTCGTTGTTTCATTTCTAGTACTGTACTTAGAAAATTAAGTTATAATTTTATAGTTTCTTGCTTATACCGGGATGATTGATAAATCGGCTGCCAAAAACATTAAACTGTGTAAAAGGTCCTTTTTCTAAAGATCCTAGATCTGATTTTCTTAAGCTTATTTCAAATTGTTCTATTGTACCACTTTTCTTTTTGGGAACAAGAAGTTTAATGAACTAATGGTCAATGCATACAAGATTACTTGTTTTTTTGCTGGCATGATTCCTGGCTGTGTTCTCACATGCTTTCCAGATGGAAAATTTTCATCCCATGCATTATGAACTTCATGTTGTGAACTTGTGATGTACATGTGTTACTTTGCACAATAGGTCCTTAAATGCTATATTATGTAATCAGCTATTGATGTATAAGTGCAACCAATCGTACCCTTTCTATTTAATTTAGACTTCTTTCAGCCATTGAACCTACACTAATTAGGAACTATTTGTCCCTGCTTTTACACGAGATTCCAGGAAAAGCGGTTTCACAATTGGCTGGAAAATGCTAGAGACTGGGCCATTAGTCGAAGTAGGTTTTGGGGCACTCCTCTTCCTATATGGATTAGTAAGGATGGTATCGATGTTGAAGTTATCAGTTCCGTTGAAGAACTTGAAAGGCGTTCAGGAATGAAGGTTTGTGTTCTTTTAGTTTTTTTTTTCCTTTTGCCTTTTGTTGCTGGTTGTGATTTGTTCATACTTGCTGACTCCTTTCCCTCCCCTTCTCACAGGTCAACGACTTACATCGCCACAAAATTGATCACATCACACTTCCCAGCCCGCGTGGTCCAGAGTTTGGTGTGCTTCACCGTGTAGAGGATGTAAGAAAGTTATATTTACTTCATTTAATTGATTAGTTTGTTAAGGAGCTCTTGCATATATCTAGTTAGTGATGGAAATTTATTTTGGTTTTAAAATTTAATCTGGAATTCTTTTCTCTGTGCAATCTTGTCAGTTGTTGCAAACTTCCCTTGTAGAGGGAACTCTACTATTCCTTTTTCATTTTTCTAAATCCGTAATAAATAAAGGTGGATTGGGAATCCTCGGTTTAGATCCATGGTATTGTTTTGTCTGACGACAAGTCTGTTGCATGATTTCAGGTATTTGACTGTTGGTTTGAGAGTGGGTCCATGCCTTATGCATACATTCACTACCCATTTGAAAATAAAGAATTTTTCCAGAAAAACTTCCCTGGACATTTTGTTGCTGAGGGTTTAGATCAAACTCGTGGATGGTTTGTTTCTCTTCCTCCTTTGTCTAATGCAACTACGAGTTGAATTCTTTGTTTACCTTTTTAATTATTATCATGGCCAGGGCCACTAATTATTAATGGAGGTGGCAATCTCAGCCCAAATATTATTATTTTTTTGAACAGCCAGTGTTGTAGAAGTCGGGCTAGGCGGCCGACTAGTCTGCGCCTAGTCGCTCGGCGGTCCTTGACCTTGCAGTATATATGCTAGTCGGTCTAATTCCAAGGTCCTGGTCAAAGTC
>JAUEJL010146508.1:0-10541 GCA_032274825.1 Drosophyllum lusitanicum | reverse complement strand
TTAAGCTAGGCCGTTTAGGCTAGGGTATTATTTCGATATTTTTATTAAATGATATATATAAATATTAAAAATTAAACATATAAAATTTAAATTATATTACATATGGAGCTCATTTAGGCTCGCGAGCTTAAACGAGCCCACTCTTTGGAGCTCGAGCTCGGCTTGTTTATTAAATGAGCTTTAATCTAGGCTCGAACTCGTTAAGATCGGCTTGTTTCAAGATTTTAACGATCCGAGCTCGAATAGCTCGCAAGTTTACATCCCTATTTCCAACTTTCCAAGTTCCAACTAATACATGGGCTCCTATTTGTTTAAATAACTGGGCTTATTATATTTCTAATATACAGCCCAATCCATTAGCGCTGCTTCGCTAACTTGGGATTTTGATCCCGGAATTTTGAAGATCCGATGACGCTGTTCACCGCCGATCCCAAATCCTCCGATACGATTCCATTGATTTGTGAGCAGTATATATAGTATTCTCGATTATTTGTGAATCGGATTCAAATAATAATTGATGTTTTTGTTTTGAAGATCGATAGTTTTTAATGGCATATTCAATTTAAGTTACAAGTTGGAAATCTAATTTTGGAGAATAAATCGAAGTGGCTTTTAGTAGAATTATACATAGGTTTCAGAAATGGAAAGTGTAATGAACAAGATACGGAGTTTGGATGCGTATCCTAAGATCAATGAGGATTTCTACAGCAGAACGATCTCTGGTGGTGTCATCACCCTTGTATCTTCCATCTTTATGCTTCTGCTGTTCTTCTCTGAGCTCAGTGAGTTCTATCTCTGTCACTCCGTGATTGTATTACTCTTTGATTTATGATTGATTGTCTGATACATATGACTTATTCGATGTGAAGATTGTTAGGTTTTGAAAGTGTAAGGATGATTTTTATAAGTCGCTATGTTGGATTGGAATAAAGAGCACATTTGGACATGGGTTAATTCAAAATTTGTGTGCAGTTTGGACAGAGAACAAAATTGTCAACAATGTTGAACTTTTTGTCATTTACTACAAATAGAATGATGTTATTTACCTTTCCGCAGATTCATTCCATTTTGCATTCATAATTACTAGGTTAATAATCACTATAGTATCTTTTAAAAATGAGTTTAAAGATGATACCAAGTTCGACTAGTTCTCAACTTCTTAGAATGATAAGCCCAAAAAAATCCCATGCCCATGAAGAACTCAAACTGTTTTGACTAATATTCTTTATTCATGTTGCCTACATCCATCAATGAATGCCCTTATAATTGATGAATCACTTATGATTAGTTTTATTAGACCTTTGAACCAGATTGTTTTGAATGCAAAACTTATTTCATATAATAATCCTAAATTCATGGTATATAACTATCATTGGCAGTTAACCTAGGTTTGCTTGTTCTTTTTCTGCATGCCAATTTGCTTTCGTAAAGGATTTACTTGAAATGTATGTAGCTAACAATCAGGTAGCAACATGTTTCACAATCATAATCATATGTGTGTTTGGTTGCAGGATTATATCTTCATTCTGTAACCGAAACAAAGCTAATAGTAGATACTTCAAGAGGAGAACGACTACGAATCAATGTTAGTAGCATTTTTTTTCTTTTTATATAGCTTCCAGATTATGGTATATAGTATTTCAACTTCTAAAATCAGTTCACATATTCTCTACGTATTAATCATTGTTACCCTATTCGTCTGAAACTGCAGTTCGATATCATTTTTCCAGCACTTCAATGTTCAATGCTCAGTGTTGATGCTATGGATATCAGTGGAGAGGAACATCTTGATATTGTAATTCTTCAGGGAAATTATTGCACTTTTAGTTACTTTGTCAGTTTATTGGTCAAGTTTTTGCTCTCTCCCTCTTTCTTTGGACATTGTCCTCCTACATTATATATTTGTGACCAACTACACATGTCTCTTTATGAAGAGTTATATAGTCCATACTCAAATCTGCAAAAATGTATTTCATGACTTTGTATTTTTAACTTAAAGTGCATACATGGCCCTGCGGGCGATACAGTCAATAATCCTATCCCACCACAGTCAAACAAAAGAAAGAGAATGGGTAACACATAAATATCTTAGTCAAACGTGTATAACAAATTATTTGTTGGCTATTTACTTTAACTCATAGTATTGAACCTACAAACATGATAGCTTTAATGCTCTTGAAATGTTATGTGAGAACTGCATAAGAAAATTCTAAAATGTGTTATTCACAACTAATCAGGCTTCATACCTTTGTGCCATCCAAGTGCTCTTTCTTGTAGTGACTTTTATTTTCATCCATATTGGCAGAAACATGACATTTTTAAAAAGAGGATTGACTCTAATGGTAATGGCATAGAATCAAGACAAGATGGTATTGGCACTCCCAAGGTTATTGACAAATTTCGTTCTCATTCATAAATTTATTAATATTGTACCATTGAAAGTTGACAAATGAAAAACAGTTCTAAATTTCTAATATACCGTTCACTGATTTATCTGCAAAATGTCTTTTTCTTCTTCCACGGTAAACCTAGAGTTCTAAAATGTTATTTAAAAACATATTTTTCTTACAACCCTTTCCTGCTTCGTTATTTATTGAGAATAACAGATTGAGAGGCCTTTGCAAAGACATGGTGGGAGGCTTGAACACAATGAGACATACTGTGGTTCATGTTTTGGTGCAGAAACGGTATACTTCCTAGCTTTGTTCTGGGAATTAAAATTGGTTTCATCAATGTGACAGATAATGTTTTCTTTTCTAAAGCTTAATTATCCATGATAGAGAATGATGGTTTGCATGAAAACAAAACCTCAATTAAGACAACCAAAACAAATTTAGACCCTAAGGTTTTACTGTTGAATTAATATATTGCACATAATTATGCGAACAACAGGTTGAATATTTCTACTTCATAAATTTTTTAATAGCTCAATGGATATGAATTTCATAGTACTTCATTCTTAAACAGCTGCTTCTTTTCATTTTGTTTTAACATATACAAGCTGCAAATGCTTATTTAGTTGTTACATTTTCTCTTTATTACTTTTCAAGCTTCTTTTTAGCGTATACAAGCTGATACCCATGCAAAGCAGCGAATAATTACTCCTGTTTATTCTTATTATATGAGTGGTTTGAAAAAATCTATAGATATTCATATACTCGGGTTAGATTTCTCGGGTTCATGAGTTCTGGCTATGCGCAGGGGCGAACCTAGGTAACGAGTACCGGGGTCGCGGGCCAGCTGTCAATCGAGCATGCAAATTGGAAATTTTGATTATTTAATAGCTGAGCTACCAGTCAAGTTTTGAGTGCTAAAATGTGAACCAAATTGTTAATTTGTTACTACTGAAATTTGAAACAGTGTTAATTTGTTAAAAACAAAAATGTTTATGCTAAAACATCGTTTCTCGGGTAAAATTTTATGTTTTCACTTGGAAAAAAAGTACGTGACCCATTTTGCCTCGAAGATTTTACTTTAATTTATTTTATATTTTGGTTATTATTTTGTGCCACTAGTAAAAAAACTCTGGGTCCGCCCTGGTGATACATATTTTCCCGATAGAGAAAGAATTGAGCATCTTGGAGAGTGCCAAAGTGGGTGAATTTTATGTTTTCATTGTTGTTTCACAGCAGTGTTCAATAGTTATTACTTATTACCACGGTTTCTTATCAAAATTCTTTTTTCAATTAAGTTCAAATATTGAACTTAAAGCATGTCATTGACTTCTTATCATTTCCATTTGATTATGTTATTTCCAAATTTATCGCTGATTTTTGCAGTCAGATGAGGAATGTTGCAACTCCTGTGAGGATGTTCGTGAAGCATATAGGAAGAAAGGTTGGGCACTTTCAGATCCGGACATGATCGATCAGGTCTCTCTCTCTCTCTCACACACACACACAGAGACATATCTGTATTTGTGTGCAACTGTGCATATACGCCTGTATGGTGTATCTATGATTGTTTTTTCTTTTCCATGTTTCTAGGCTGTCAACTTTTAATATGGTCTTCTACTATTCAGTATTCTTTATGTTAATTTATGAAAGATTTATTATATAAAGTATAAACTTAAAAAAAAGATCAATGTGATCACTCCTGCTTCCTTGTGTTATATCAGTGCAAAAGGGAAGGGTTTTTACAAAGGATAAAAGATGAAGAAGGTGAAGGATGCAATATATATGGATTTTTGGATGTGAATAAGGTGGCTGGAAATTTCCATTTTGCACCGGGGAAAAGCTTTCAGCAATCAAATCTGCATGTCCACGATCTGCTGACATTTCAGAAAGACAATTTCAATGTAAGATATATTCCTGGTAGACCTGTGATGTTATGGATATTAAATATATATATATGCTTGCCACACATAACATTTTCTTTTTGTCGATGAGATGATTATCTAATGATTAATGACCCTTTTTAGCACAGATAAGTCACAAGATTAATAGGTTGGGTTATGGAGCATATTTTCCTGGTGTGGTGAATCCCCTTGATGGGTATGTGTCTTATCTCATTTAATAATTTCACAATTAGTATTTATGCTTTCAAGCACTGTATATTTTGAGTTGTTCACATCCATTTCATTTATGTTGATTTGTAGTGTGCAATGGACACAGAAAACCCCAAGTGGGATGTATCAGTATTTTCTCAAGGCAAGTTATTGAGGCATACTAATAATTATTTATTGTCTACAAATTCTATGATGTTGGTCACCTTTTGTTTGTTGTTCCCCATTTGTACTACGTGATAAAACATTATTCCTTTGAATTTTGATTTAGCCTCGACTTTGTTAGAGAATACGAATTATGTGTAACTGTAGATGCTTGTTGTCATATATTGATCATTTTCGTTTGTAGTTTTTTAAAAGAAACTTGAAGTATAGTATCTATACATATTTCTAGGTATAGAACAACTAAGTTTGTCCCTAGTAAATTGGTCTGTCTATAAAACCGCATTACTGACATTCTGTTTTCTACATAGACCCTTTTTACCATAGGATATTTCACCACTTGCTACTTGATCTAAGGCCCCTTCTCACCACATTATATTACACTGCAGGTTACTTGATCATAAAGATCACTCTCCAATTGCAAGTTAGCATTATATCTCTATTTATGTAAATAATCTTTTATTAAAGCAATCTGGCCTATGGCTTGTATTTAAATTACAAGTATATAAGATAATACCATTTTTCTTCTTAATATGGTATTAAAGCTTATCGAGATCTTTTGGTAGAAGCCCGGACACATTAAGCTGTTAAATGTAACAAATTCACCAAACCATCAATCATATTCAGTTTTCTATGCATTTCTTCTCCATTACAATGCTTTTTGAACTCGGTTAGCACTGTTTTACAGTTCATGATGTCTCAGCTAATCCCAAACTGTGTGAGCTTCATATCACAAATCACAATCCATTTATCTCAAGTTTATAATACCTTTTTTACTTCTCTTATCTTCTTCTTTGAACAACCTTAACAGCTTTCTCACTAGATCAATGATAGCTCCATAGCAGGATGAGTAAATTAGAGGACTAGCATTTTTATAGTGGGAGAAGAAATAATGATTGAAGTCTTTAGTTTGCACGAGAGATATCAATCAAAGGATCTTTATGTACTAACCATTGGATTTCGTTCACAAGAACACTTGTTAGACTACTGTGACATATGGAACACTCTCTTATCATCTCTTTCTTACATACTTCATTATTTTCGCTCCAAATGTGGATCAAGCGAAGAGGATTTTGAGGTTGTCTAAACAACAAGAGGTGCACATGAAAGAGTTTCATAGACTATAAGTACAATTGGCCAAAACGACGTCTGTTTGTATTTTGCTTAAAGATGTTGTTAAGTCCTTGCAACTTTGTGCTCTCAATTTAAATGAAATTTAGAGATGACAAAAGGATTTTATTTTTTTACTCTAAAATCGAGTAAACCTAATAGGAAAATTACAAAAGGGGAAAGGTATAATACAACAATCGTAATTGGTTTTGATATTTGTGTTATAATTAAGCAAAATTTTGGAGAACGATCTTTTGATTCTCCAGAGAACACCCTCAGTCTTTTGCAACTATGGTGTCCACTTTAGCTTTTTATTATTTTCTTGGAATAACACAACTTTGTTGTCTGTCAGGTTGTCCCAACGGTTTACACTGATGTTAGTGGAAACAATATTCAATCAAACCAGGTTTCAACCATTTATTTAAAATCCTACTAACTGCTATTTACTTGTGTATATCAAATGACACAAGGTTGTTTGTTTTTTTTATCCTATGCAGTTCTCAGTAACTGAACACTTCAAAGGTGCAGAAGTTGGCCGCCTTCAAACTCTACCTGGAGTTTTCTTCTTCTATGAACTTTCACCTATCAAGGTCTGCTTGCTACTTCCTAAAAAAAACTCAGATTATGTTGTATAATACTATGTACTGAAGTTCTTTTCTAATTTCCAAATTGTTTCTTTTGCAGGTTACTTTCGCAGAGGAGCATGTTTCGTTCTTGCACTTCCTCACTAATGTCTGTGCTATTATTGGAGGTAAATATTCATTTCTGATCCTCACATCCATGTCGTTCGGTTGAATAAAATGTTTTAAAATCATTATCATATAATAAGTTTAGACACACCAGAAAGAAATTTAGTGTAGGTGCAGAAACTGTTTTGTTTTGAAGAAAAAAAATAAAGAAATGGAAGTTCACGAACTAACTTAGATAATGTTTGTTTTTCTAGACAAGTACTTATTTTTAAGAAACATCTGTGGGCGGGTAGACGTTTCCGGAGTAGACTCTTTGTTTAGGATTAGACATAAGTGATTTGCAAATCTTCTTTCACTTATTTTAGAAGTGGTAAATTATCAATTTAACACTACAGACCTTCACAGATTTAAGACGTCTAAGCCACATCTTTTCATGCAGACATGGAATAAGACATAAGACCTTTTATGTTTTCAAAAACAAACACCACCTATGACAAAGTATCAAAAGCACAAGTTATATCTCTTCTAATTGTTTATGTTTTATATATTTAATACAAGAATTATGAAACTCAGAGCACATAGTTTAAGATATTTACAACCAATATTCGGATTTAATCCTTTGTTATTCGTTATAGTTTGCATCCAACTTAGACTGTTCTCATAAAAATGTCTTTATTCAGGTGTTTTCACTGTTTCCGGCATACTAGATTCATTTATATATCATGGCCAAAGAGCTATCCGGAAAAAGATGGAGATTGGCAAGTTCAACTGATGAGTGACGTTGATAAATAGCGTGAAGATATGACGACCTTGTCAAAGAGAAACGACATCAGCATGCAAGACAATTTGACCGGCTTCTTCTCTTTATATTCTACAGATTGCTTGAAATGTGAATGAATTTTCTTATATTGAAAGTAGCAGTTTGTATATGCTTATATTTTGTTCATTGAAGCTAATAAACTTGCATAATTTGTAAATGTCATGGGAGAGCTAGATGCGATGTCACTCGTAAGTTGTGTTGCAATTGTTATTTATTTAGACCGACTGTTAAACTTGTAACTAAAAGAGTATTAGTAATGGGGTCGGCATCAAACAGGTAGGGGCGGGGTGGCACATTTTTGATTGGTGGGATCGTAGGATCTATGATCAAAAAGTGTAGGATGTGGAAACATTATAGCTCAGGTGTCGACACGCCATGGGGATTTTAGCAAGCGGACCATAATTGAGGTGGAGAGCATGGTTATCAAAAATAATCCTACGATCCCACCAATAAAAAATGTGCCGGATCATACTTAAGGATCTTAAATAGGTAGGATTGTAGGATCGTATGTGAGATCGTAGGATCCCTATTATCTCTTTTTTTTACATTTTTTATTATTACTATTATTCTACATTATTATTTTTTACATTTTTTTATTATTACTATTATTTTACTTTATTTTTTGCACTTGTTAAAATGGTCAACCTTATGCTAAAGACAATTGTTCGCAATTTTTTACTTTACACACGTCAAATGTTTAATTTTTCTTTTATTATAAGAGAGATGTTCACGAGAAGAAGATTTATTATGAAATAAGAAAAAGGTGTTATTTACAGTGTCCTCTAGATTTATTGATTGTGTTTAAGAGTCACATGTTAAACTTTATTATGATGTGTAAACTAATGAATTATGATGAATTTTTATTCTATGTTTTTAATATTTAAATTTTGGACTATTTGATGTAGTTTTAAAATTTAATGTTTCATTCCCTTGTAAAAATGTTATATAATTCGTTTTTGATAAAATTATAGCATATAAAAAAAGTTTAATGACTTGTGGTAGAATCTTATGATCTTGATCGCGATCATGCGATACAATATTGCAAAGACGAAAACGATCTCAGATAAAATACCGAACTTGATAACCTGGGTGGGGATTAATTCCTTTTTTAAGTTTTTATTATTTACTTTTCAACGCTACGCAAAAATAAAAGGTAGCATGAGATTACATGAACAGATACGGGGATCTTTATTAAAATAATTTGAGTTATATGAAATACTTGTTACTACTACATGTAATAATGTGAGCATAAATATGTCAAATTCTATTATTTTATTACGTAGACATGATAACTCACCAAAGAAGTAAAGTAGGTTTCTATTATGTAGTCGTCACTTTTAAGTAGATAAAAGTAGGAGCGTAAACAAAGTAAAGCTAAACCAGAGCTCGATTAAGCTCGAGCTTTGTTCGTTTAACTTAAGAAAATTTGAGCTTGAGTTCGGCTCACCAGAATATGCTTTAAAATATTGTTCATACAATAATATTTATTAAAATATTGTTATGTATATAATAATCTTTATTACATACAATTATATATATTATATTTCTCATAGGGAAGATTTATTTAAGAATCGTTCTCATTATAAGAATCGCGAGAACCAATCTTGGCCATTGATTAAAATAAATCAATGGCTAGTAACAGGGGACGGTTCATTAGTGACTTATTGATATAAATATTTTGGGAAAATCAAGTCTCATTAAATAATGACTCATCCACCCGGAGGCAATTTGCGGTTGGGTAAACATATAAACGACCAGAATACCTTATTAATGAGTCATTAATGAGCATTAATTGTGGTTACAAATGGTTCTAGTAATAAGAATGGTTCTCAGATAAACTTCTCTCGTATTACATATTTATTTATATTTTAAAAATCAACATGCTATAAGTAGCTTTCCACAAAGTGGCTAAGCCATTGCATTCAAACGTTATCATATAAAGAGTGTTAATTTTTTAGAGGGTGCACCCATTCATATACGTGCTGTTAAAGTCATCTAAATTTCAAATCACCTCTCAGGTATATTCATGAGACACATCGGATCTTTTAACATTTTTCTAATGCAAACTAAAACAAACACCAAATTATAGAGATATCCTATATATTGTTTTCTATTTTGTTTAGTTTTTTTTTACAACAAAACACAAACGTTCTAATTACACTTTTAAATCAACTTGTCTACTACGAGATTTAAAACCGAAACCTTAAGGATCTTAGGTGGTGTTTGATTTTGACTTAATGGGGGAAAAAACTTATTCTGGTAAGTTATAATCGTATTGTTTGTTTTTACTTAATCCAGAAAGATGACTTAACATAATAAGTTACGAGTATAATACTTTCTACATTAAACTAATGATTTTATTCTTTTTCTTATTCAAACAATTCATTTAACACATAAAACAAACAACAATACTACTTATCCCATACAAACCTCATTTATCCAGACAGAAAATTTATCTGGACAACAATTAATAAGAAAGAAAAACAAACAGACCCTTAGACTTATAATAAACACCGCATACTACTTAGACCAAAACCCTTTGATCGTTTAGTTTATTTATTTTTTGATCCTCTTGGGATTATCAAATGATATTTTAAATTCAACTAACGAGGTTATATTTAGTAATTAAAAGTAGTTACCTTCGATCGGGTTCGTTACTTTGTCTAGTGATTAACAAAAGTTGATTAGATAGGCGTTCCCTACCACAAAGACTTTGCTTTAACTTCAATCAACATTCATTAATTTGACAATAACTACAAAAAAATTCCTTAAAATGCGCAAATTATTTTGCTTATTTTTAGTTTCTATTCTTCCTTTAGTCAATCATATTCACCCCACTCGCTTATTATAATATATATAGTCTAAAGTAATTTCCATAAACGTTAACATCATTAACAGTCGGGTTAGTATTACTAACACATTACTAACATCTCTAAATAATCATTGCAGTCATTAGATCCATACAAAATTATTTATCTTGCATGTCATTGGTTGAAAAAACGAAAGTCGTTATAGTCGTTACCAACACCACAAGATCCATGTTCACGAGCACATCACAAACACACCTGAGTAGCATCACAAGCTACTCATGCTCGTTACAACCTTGCAACGAGCTCCTATAGAGCTACTCAACAGACTCTAAGGCCCTGTTTGGTTCACAGGATTTCATGGGATTCTTCAGATTCTTCAGGATTTGCATTTCAAATCCCATGAAATCCCTTGTTTGGTTTACAAATATACATGTCATTTTAAATGA
>JAUEJL010146497.1:0-10541 GCA_032274825.1 Drosophyllum lusitanicum | reverse complement strand
TTGGTGTAGTAATCCAAAGTTGGAGTCAATTATGTAATTTTGTTTTCTGATCTTTTGTACTTTCTAGCTGCTTGCTAGATTTCTTTTAATATAATTTCCTTCTATCGTTCAAAAAAAATTAATGATGCATTTGATATAGAGTATGAAATTAAAGATAAATGGAATAAGTCTAGCACATATTCTCATTTAAAAAAAATAAAATTGCATATCATAATTAGATTGAGCTCACAATAATTAGATTGAAATACTAATAATATAAAACTTATGATTAGTAAGGAACATATAATATAAATTATAAAAAATGTATGTCATGATCTCACTGTCTAATATACGTAATACAAATCTTGAATAGTATATTATTTAATAATAATTTTAATGCAAAAATAGTATTTATGAAATATACAAATATAAAAAAATAGTATATATTCTATATAAAGTAAACGTACCAGAATATTTCTTTCAGGTTGATAAAAAAAGATTAGAAATTCGATCCATATGTGTAAAACCTGTTAAAAAATGTTTATATATACATACGTGACGATAAAAAGAAATATATATTAATTAATAATCGTTACCATTAACAAAGATTAAAAGTAAAAAAGAAATGTGTTTATAATTAGCTGATAAATAGTTGATGACAAAAGGATAAATTACATTATTTTTATGAACTTTGCCTTAGTTACTATTGTATACAACCAATTTTTTTTCTTAAAAGCAATACAATCAACTTTAATAATTTTTTCACTATATTCAAATAACTTTTTTTGTGTTTGGTTTCTATTTATTATTATATACAATTAAACTTTGTCATAATTATTATTGTTTACAACAATTTGCATACAATGAGAGAATTATGAAAGTTGATTGTATTATTTTTTAAAATAAAAAATTAATTGTATACAATAGTAACTAAGACACCGTTTATTTTATTTTTATGCAATTTACCCATAACAAAACGTTACAATAATAATTACGTTCATAAATTGGATTAGTTGAAGTATAATACAGAGATAAAGCAAATGTTAACTAACAAAACACGGTTAACAAACTCGATGTCTAGAAACACAAGTTACACAATAACGTAACATTGAACATGAAATTCAAATTAATTTCGATTTAATCATTTAATTAACAGTGAAAGTTTAATCAGGTTAGCTCTTCTAACAAAAGTATAAATACTCTTCTTTGACATATATGAAGACGATTGCATAAAGAAAATAACGATTTTTAATCAAAGGACTCATGGGTGTTCAAGAAACATAGCTATAAAATATGTATTTGTGAAAATTTCGTTATAAAAATTAAAAAAACATATAATTGTTGAAAAATATGTGTAAGTATAAATTCATAATTGTTAATAAAATTAAATTCTATACCGAAAATTGTTGAGAAAAACATGTAAGTAGCTGAATTCATTGACGAGTAATGGTTTTCAATGTCATGGTTTAATAAATAATCTGGTATACATAGACCCGGTAATGAAATATTAGAATCGAGTTAGTTAGATATTGTAATAACATGATTTCAATGAACTGAAAATCAAATAACTAAGACGTAGGTTGTATGACGAATATATTTGATAGATTAGAATATTAGAACCGATTATTGAAGAGAAGAAGAATACTAACCAGTATTGAAGACTTAATTTCACTCGTAAATTACCTTGAGTTACGGTATGTGTTTGCTTGAAAACATTTAAAACTTATGACACATTAAATATATCGGTTATGATGTATGACATATATATCAATATATTAATGAGTGATTATGATTAACTTATTTAACTAAGAGTTATATAGTAAATCTTTTCATATTTATAAAGTTTCTGCAACAGATGTATATATGATTTAAATTTTCGATTATTAAGCTTTTAATTTTTGCAGCTAGATACATCTTACCTATATAGATTATTGTATACTAACATGTTACCAGCGCAATGCGGCGACGATAAATAATTCATACTCAATAACATGTTCTTTTTCGATAACGTAGGGTATGGTATTAATAATTTATATTCGCAGTATGCCTATTTTTTTCCCTTTTTTCATTTTATTTATTTCTTTATTATCTATTAACTCTTTCGTTAATTTCTAAAATAACTTTTTAAAAACAATAAAATAAGAAAAAGATCTATACTTATAAACTAAGATGATGAAAAAAATTAATATCAATGACTTTAAGAATTATGTTGAATTGAGTGAGCAATTGTGTAGGTATGAGATAATGTATTGGTGGCCGAGTTGGTGTGTTTTAAAAAATTAAGGATATTGATTATATTGGTAATTTTCTATTACTTAAATTCTAAGAGTTCAAGTAAAGTAATGTTAAATATATGATAAATTAAACTTTTTATTTTACTTATACGAGTGCTTATAAATTCGGTTGGTTTATGAGTTTTAGTTATACGAATTTTCTAATACTTAAATTAAAATATTTGTTATATAATAGAATATTTAAAATAATGTTTCTATATATGGAGGTTTTTTATTTAATTTTTAATTTGTTAATATCTTGTAGGTTGAAATTTAATTTGAATTAACTTGACATTTTTAAACATTATTTCATATATAAGGTTTAGTTGTTAAAATGGTTTTTAAGAATCTAATTAAATTCATTTAATAGTTTCCTTTTAGATTTAAATGAGGGATAAGTTAGTAATTTTAAATTACTTAAAATTTAAGAGATTAAGATTTTTAGGTGAGAGAGTGCTAAATGATTTATATATTAGTATAGATATTAAGTTATTAACTCAACCCACTATTAGTACATAAAATACAACATGGTTTGACCCATTTGCATATACATGGGTTGAAATTAAGGCTTGCAATTTTTGACCCGACAAGAAACACGACCCGAACCCGACATGAACCCAAAATGGGTCAAAAGTAGGTCAACACGAAAATAAACGAGTCGGATTAGGCCTTAGGATACTTGAAATTTATTTTTTTAAAAGGAGATTGTGAATTTAAATGAGGGAATAACATCTAAGGCAATGAAACTCGACAAAAGTACAAAACATCTAAAAGTTAAAAACTTAAATAAACAATAAAAGATTTAAAGCTAAAACAATATTACATTATTTTGGTATTTGTTATTTTGACATTTGACTACTTGGTATATACTATATAGCACTTTAGTATTTTGGATTGACTTTATAACTGTATTTAATGATATATAATTTTAATTTTATTTTGGTTGTTTAATAACATTGTTTATTGGTACTTGATAGAAGCGTACTAGATTATATTGTTTAGTAATATACATTTATATAAGTTGATTAAAAAAATAAAGTCAAAATTCGAATCAAACTGAACCAAACACCGAATCCAAAGTTAAAATACAATTGAAACGAATATTGAAGTTAGAATCTAAATGAAAATCATATTGAAGCAAACAAGGAATTAGAAAAATTGAAAAGGAAAATTGTATACGAAAATTGGAAAAATATTCTTCGAATACATGTTGACCCGAACCCGACACGGGAAAATGTGTCACGACCCGAACCTGACACGAAAATGAATGGGTCGAAAATGGGTTGACACGAACCCGACCCAAATTGCCCTTCTTAGTTGAAATTACCACCTACAATCACAAAATGTTTACTTTCCATGGTGTATGCATCTTTATATTGTTCTTAATGAAATGTAAGAGGTTTGACTGTTCAAAAATTTAAGCCTATTACCCTTTATTGATCTTTTTTTCCTTTTTTTTGCAGAGTTTCTGAGTGAGAAAAAGGGCCGAGTTCACAGATTTAGCGACTGGGGACTTCGAAGGCTGGCTTACAAAATACGAAAAGCAAAAAACGCTCATTACATCTTGATGAACTTCGAGATGGAAGCAAAATGGATCAATGAATTCAAGAGTATGCTTGATAAAGATGAGAGAGTTATCCGACACCTTGTTATGAAACAGGACGAGGCTATCACCGAGGAATGCATACCTCCACCTGAGTTCCACACACTTCGTGCTGATATGGATGATAACGACGACGATGATGATGAATATGATGACGAAGAAGAAGAAGAAGATGATGATGTAATCAACATTGACCATGGTGATGATGCAACCGTCATTTATGTCGATGAGGATGAGGATGAGGATTCGGGTGATCATGGAAACGAAAAAGATCGAAAAACAGCAATTGGAGGAAGGAGAAAACTTGAAAAGGCTCAGAAAGTTGGTTGATGGTTTTTCTTCTTGTGTTGTAACATTCCTATGATAAGAACCAGTAATCTTTTGAGAAATGAGACCTTTAAATGAAAGATTTATGTTTTCACTTTATTTAAGTTAAATATTCAAAATTTAATTTAATTTAAAATAATAATATAGTATTTACATCTTTAAATCTTCAATCTGATATTAAAATGTGTGTTTTGACTTTTGAAGTCAAGAAATACCGTCATTTCTGTTATCTGAACTCTCAAGAAAACAAGAGGGATTTCTAAACCCATCTCCCATGGCGGCACTTCCTCTTTCCAATCAATACTCCCTCTTCATTCCACCTCGCCGAACTGTTTCCAAATCCTCAAGAAATCTCGTTTTTCAATCCCTCCAGCAACCACATGCTCGACTTTATTCTAAACACATTTTAGGGCTTTCGCTGTCTCTTCCCAATTCTTCTCGAGGTAACAATCGGCGTTCCTTCAAATGCTTTTGTACAGCCGATGACACGAGTGTTAAGGTACTCGCTCGACTCTCAATTTCTGATTATATGGATATGATTGTGTACTTTGGTGTTGAGATTAAGCTGTTTGGTGTTGTGATTTTGGAGTTAGCCTATGGGGTTTCTTTCACTTTTCAGTGAATTTAGTAAATGATCTAAAGCATTAAATGAGGGAGTATGATGATAGTTCTAACCCTTTGGGCATAGCATAGAATACTAAAATGGCTGTGAATGACTCTTTAGATGAACTTTTCCAAAACTTCATACATCTATGATGTCTCATTTTGATAATTTGAGAGCATGATCTCTTATTACTGTCTTGTTTGTGTGTGTATAAATTTATGTTAGAATATTTCTTCACCAAAGGCTGTTCTGATTGGATTTCATTAGAGAAGTTGGCTTCCACTGTTTTGCTGCAAGGTTCAAACTTGCAATAAAACTCCAAACAGTTCAATGCATCTGGTATTTAGGTGTCTACACATGTTTGACCTCAAACCAAGCACCCCCTCTTCACAAATTTCATAATGCTGTAACTTAAACATGTCAAAATTTGATATCCTTAGCATGTTTGGTCCTGCTCTATCAAAACATTGTGAGTGTTCTGACTAAAATCAGGTGGTTGTAAAATTAATCATGGAACACAATATTGTCTTGGGTTTTTTCCTACAACTTTATCCTCCAACATATAGGTTGATTATGCTTTGCAACTATGCTATATCAGCCATCATAACTCTACAAGCCAAATATCCATGTTTTGTGTTATATATCTTCACAGACTTAGGGCTTGCTTTGAAAAACACCTGTAATGTCTAGCTTGTACATTGTTAAGCCATGATAGAATATACCGAGGATTTTTGTGATCCGAACAGAAAACATATGTTGATTACGAAAGAATAACATGTGAATGAATAACGCAAAATGATGGTCGACATATTTCCGGCATGATTCTTGCTAAATGCAGTGATTAATGAGAAGTTCTAATAAGGAGAGTTTCTTACCCATTCGTTCTTCTTTAATCTTGCGAACTAACCTAATTAAAAAATCAGTGTTGTAAATATCGGTCCTGACGGCTGATAAATCGGTGCCTCGGCGGTTGTCGGTAGCCAACCGACCGAGAAATCATATGATCGGTCAAACTTATCAGGCATGGTGAAAATCAGTGCTTGGCGGTCCTCGACGGTCCTTGAACCTGTCTACCTAATTTAAAGAATGAATTTTGTTACCTATTGCTGACTCACGAGACGTAAGCTGACATTTGTTTCTTGAAATGTGTCTCGTACTTGTGCAAGTAGCGTATTTGAGATCTGGTGAGCATGGGTGCGGCTGGGTAGTTGTTGGATTGATGCTTGTTTTAGTCACTGAAGCACTAAACATGAATGGATTAGTTACGGTTGAATGGTTCATTCTAATGAATATTTTCACTAATAATTTTGGCATCATTCTAACAAAAGCTTAGTTTTTTTTATGAAAGCATAAATGTTTATAAATGTAAGGTCAAATGGTCAATGGCCAATTGATACCTGATTTTACCAGTTTGTTCCACTAGCTAGCTCAATGTCATCAAAGGCCACAACCTCACAAAGGCAAGGCCGAAGGCCATAACACCAGACCGTTTTTTTATTTTTCGCCTTAGAAAGAAAAAGTCCAGCCCGTGGCCTTGGTCGACTACTCTGCAGGGGCCTTAAGGCAATGAGGTGTGGCCTTTTTTTGCAATGTCTACTTTAGACGGCTAATTTCTCTTTTCTTTATTAATGGTCGTAATTGATTCTCTTACCTCTGTTACTTTGTAGAAATACTCGAGGTCCATAGGGATTAGGATAAGATAGAACTAAAAAAAAAGCGAGAACACAAAGCGATTAGGATAAGTTTTATCCCTTTGCGGCTCCGTCTTTGTATAAAACATGGTTTCTATGGGGATTAGAATAAATGACTGAATAGGATGAGTTAGTTTTTGGTGATGAGGAAGGACTTGCTTGGGTAATGTAGCAAGTGCAATTGGAGTTGATGAACCAACACACTATACTAGAAAAAATGCATCATATTCAAGTAGGAGTAGGCTACTCCAGTTGATGAATTATAGCATACATGCTATTTGTGCTATTTAATATACAACTTCACTTGGGCCATCGCCTCCCGCCTTAGTCCTTAATCAGGGCATGTTGCGTCAAGGTTGTCTTCGCCTTCGACTACCTTGAGCTAGCTGAACAAGAAAGCTATAACTTGAGTTTTGAATTAAAGTTTTGAGAAGCACGGCCGTTAATTATTAAGGCGCACGGCTATGGACAGCTCGTCCACCATAACCCTGTATAGAGGATCGGATACATATAAAGTTTGTTAAATGCAGATTATCTGATTATGACTTTTCAAGTGGCATTAATCACTTTCAAACGCGGATTATAAATTCGTGAGAGAATCGTCTTTCGGTTATTATGCAATTTTTTCCTTTCAAATGTATATGTTATTCATCCTTGTGATTTGGACTCATATTTTCTTTGGGTCAATTCTCTTTTGCTCTAATTAACTGATCTATCATGTGCATACACATGAAGATCAAGATATTTAAGTTAAATTAATCTGAACTCAAAATTTTGCTATTAACATGTAGTTCATTTGTATTTCAGAAAGTAGTACAGGAAGACAGTAAACTACTTCCAGAGTTTGCAGACGCCGAAGAACGTAAAGCAAATAAGTCGTTTGACTTTATCTGTTCATATTCTGTGAATCTGTGATTAATTTATATTTTATTTTCAGTTTCACAGTATAATTTTGTAATTTATTGTATGTAAAGTGAATTTAGAACTAATTGTACTATTTCTTTACTTGTAGAGGAGCTCTATGAATCTCTAAATCTTATGCTAGAAAGCGATTTGGATGCGAACGAAGTATGCTTCCTTCTCTTTTCTTCTATCCAATCTTAATTACCATAATTATATATCTTTCTTTGTTGCATGGTATTGCAGCATTTCTTCACTTAAGCTAATTTTTAGCCCATTTTTCAGTTAAATTTGATAATCTTCTTAAGTAATTGCTAGAAATTCATAAGAAATATGTTTACCATTGTGTTTAAATTTGTTCTTGCCTTGTTCTCTTCAGATCGTCACTACGAAGTTGTCTATATGATCCATGAGGATTTTGATGAAGAAGTTGAGAAAGTAAATCTTAAAGTTCAAGGTGAACCTCTGATCCGTCGCTACTCAAAATTCTTTTCGTAGCTACTCTTATACGAAATATGTGAAATATCAGTTCAGATATATTACTCTGCCTCTAATTTTGACCTTTTAGAGTCAAAACACATGCTTTCTCAATCAACTAACATGGGATTTCTAAATTAGGCTATTTAAGCATTGGATACTAGTAAACTCTAGTTGCTACCTTCTTACTAGAACTCATACGTATGTTACTAGTGTCCCTTGTATGTTTTACCTTTACACGGGTCGGGTTGAGTCGACCTGTCAACTCCTCGGTCCAAATTTTTTAATATTTTGTAACCTGACCCACTATCAGTAAATAAAATACAACCTGGGTTGACCCACTTGCATATAAATGTGTGACAAAATGTAAACTTTCCAAGGTGTATAAAAATTTATATAGTTCTTTATGAAATGTAAGAGGTTTGACTGATCAAAAGTTTAAGCCTATTACCCTTTATTGATTCTTTTTTTTGCAGAGTTTCTGAGTGAGAAAAAGGGCCGAGTTCACAGATTTAGTGACTGGGGACTTCGAAGGCTGGCTTACAAAATACGAAAAGCGAAAAACGCTCATTACATGTTGATGAACTTTGAGATGGAAGCAAAATGGATCAATGAATTCAAGAGTATGCTTGATAAAGATGAGAGAATTATCAGACACCTTGTTATGAAACAGGACGAGGCTATCACCGAGGAATGCGTACCTCCATCTGAGTTCCACACACTTCGTGCTGATATGGATGATGACGATGATGATGATGATGATGAATATGATGACGAAGAAGAAGAAGATGATGATGTAATCAACATTGACCATGGTGATGATGCAACCGTTATTTATGTCGATGAGGATGAGGATTCAGGTGATCATGGAAACGAAAAAGATCGTAAAACTGCGATTGGAGGAAGGAGAAAACTTGAAAAGGCTCAGAAAGTTGGTTGATGGTTTTTCTTCTTGTGTTGTAATATTCCTATGACAAGAACCTTTTATTGTAACTTCTTTTATCAAATATTTTATGAGAATATTTGTAAATTGTTAGGTATGACTTGAAGTAGCGTCTAGGGACACAATTGGAGCATGGCGCCGAACACTTGGGCTTCGTATGTTGCTTGGTGTGCACTATTGGTGCATTTCAAGGAGCATTCAACTTTAAAGCCGTGTGTTTTTGTTCATTCTTTGTATCGTATACGGCCCAGGTCCATATTGCAATTAGTGTTTTCTAGGTTGCATTATAAATATCGTAGCTAAGGTTCTAGTCAATAAGATCTTATACATCAAACACTTTTAATTAATAAATATGTCTTTCTTCCTGTCTGTAGACGTATGTCGTTACTCTGATGGACGAACTACGTAAATTCTTGGTGTGTGTTGAATGATGAAATAAAAATAAAAATAAATAGCAAGTCTTGTTATTAAATACAGTATTTATTATATACCTCCTAACAGTAAGTCTTGCAGCTAACTTTGAGTATTATGTTGAACGTTGAATGATGAAATAAAAATAAAAATAAAAGAATTGCTCCTACGTTTAAAGCCACATTCCACGTGTTTTGCTCACAATCTGCCACGTGGCATCATTATTTGACAATTTCACTACATGCATCCCTATAAAACGGAAACAAAATTCAAACCATAATAATACTGATGAGCTCATAACTTTTGCTTCTATATATTCACCACCACATTACCCATGGTATCCTCCTCCACCACTGCTGCCGCCGCCACCTTCATCACCACGGCGATGATCGTGACCACATTCCTCATTTTCTTCGTAACTACAGCCGTTGCAAATACCGAATTTAATCTAACCAAACGCGATATAGATCTTTTAGAATTCCCTTTAAATCTCGAGTATTTTGAAGCTGAATACTTCCTGTTTGGATCCATGGGTAAGGGTTTGGATAGCATACAACCTGATTTAGCCGCCGGCGGCCCACCACCCATCGGAGCAAAACAGGCCAATCTTAGTCCTCTTATTAGAGATTTAATCACTCAATTTGGATATCAAGAGATCGGTCACGTAAGGTTTGTCCACATATACACCTTCTAATCTCCTTTTAAGGTTTAGTATAGAATAACCAGATCAGATCACATAATAGACAAGTTCAGGGCTCATTAACAGTATTTTATAAATAATAATCAATGTAATACGAACTACAAGAGTTTTCATTATTATAAATGTTCTTGGGTTGTAATATGTAGGGCAATTAAGAAGACAGTAAAAGGATTTCCAAGGCCATTGTTAAATTTAAGTGCAGAAGCATTTGCAAGTGTTATGAATGATGCATTTGGGATCACTCTATCTCCACCCTTTGATCCTTATGCTAATGATATCAATTATCTTGTTTCATGTTATATCATACCTTACGTTGGTCTTACGGGCTACGTTGGAGCAAACCCGAAACTGGAAACCCGGATATCCAGAAAGGTATTCCTTTTGTTTATATATATATATATATATATATATATAGTGGAAGGATCGGATGCGAACACCTTCTTAAATGCGAACCTGCGAACTACAATAAACATGCATGTAATTTGCACTCCAATTTCATGAAAGTCAATTTTTGTAGGCGATTTTCAATATATATGTATTTATTATTATTATTATCATTATTATTATTATTATTATTATTATGTGTGTAAAAATAAGATGCAGTGATTTTATACTAGATGCAGTGATTTTATG
>JAUEJL010146486.1:0-10541 GCA_032274825.1 Drosophyllum lusitanicum | reverse complement strand
AAATTAAAGTAAAAAGTGTAAGAGGGATGATTATTTGATCATTTTTCGGTATATATATATGCTAGAAGAGAAAATAAAAATAATATACTAAAAAAAGGAAATAAAAAAAGTTACGTATACATACATATATATATATATATACATATATATATATATAGTTGTGTTCAATGAAGTTCATTTAAAAAACATAATCCTAAAATTTTAATGTTTAATCATATGTGATTCAGTATATACAATCACATTTGATTTGTAAAATAATCACATGTGAATTACGAAAAATTATGAAAATGCCACTCCGCACAAATTTTTAAAATTTAATCTGAACCATTGATGTTATTGATCCAAAAGCTGAAATTAGTCTCTTAAAATTATAAATTAATTATAGACTATATTAAATATTGTTATATATATATGCTAGAAGAGAAAATAAAAACAATATACTAAAAAAAGGAAATAAAAAAAGTTACTTAGGAAAAGCATGTTCATGAAATTAAAGTCAAATGACATGATCTAAGAAAGGAGTAGCCTTTTTCATATGTTTGTTTTTATTAGGCAATTACACGCTGGCCTTTTAAATGCTTGTCCGAAGTACATAATAGATCTATCAAAAGTTAACTGTAATTCACTTAAGAAATAGAAATTTATGAGACGAAGGGCAAAAAATTATGTATGTTTCATTCCTTCTATTTTCTATGTCTAATATAGTAATATAAATATTATTATCTTGGTATATATGTTTCTTCTTGTTTTCGTCTAAAAATTGTTTGTCCTAACATTACAAATTAAAAAAATACTTTATTTTTTGTTATTTTTTTAATTTATACACACAATTCTATTTCTATAACCTTTTATTTTGTCAATAACGGCTAAATAAACTTTTCGAATACTTATCTAATCTTGATACTAAGATATTCAATATCTTGTTAATTATTTTCAACACTAATCACTTTATATTAACAATACCGACAATGAACTTAATATATATATATATATATATATATATATATATATATATATATATATATAATCATGTTTTAGGTCGTAAACTTGACTTATAAGAAAAACTTGTTTCAGAAACTTTGAAACTCTCTTTTGAATATAACTCAAAAATTTAATTCGTCTTTAGGGAAAAGTGTTCTATCTCTGGGACACTCTATTTTGAAACATTTTAGAAGTTACCATCATATTATATATTCGCATACGTGATTATTTATTTCTATTTATTCTTAAGATGTGAAATCTAAAATTTCAATAATTAATAAATAATCTATTTGTTTTCAACAAATATTATCGTAGGTCTAGTGCTCAACATCAATGAAAACCCGACTTTACTTAAAATATTATTTTGGACTTAGTCAAGACGTGACTACTTTAGTCAAAATATTAATTTTAAGTAACAAATGCATAAGTCTAAAGCTAGACTTATAATATAAGAATTTTAGAGTTTAAAAAAGCGATTGGACTTTCACATGTCCCTAATTCCAATTATGGAATCTGATTTTGCTAAACTTAATATTGTTACAAATTCGAAACACTCGTAAAAATATTTTAAATTCTTATTAAAATATATGAGTTCGAAGAACTTGATTATAAACAACTTTATACTAAAAGATGTTTTATTTTGAAAGCACGTCTTTACGAAATAATACTTATTCTTCTTTGTGTTTTTATCCAGTCCCAGACTTGAACGAATCATCAGATTTTAGAAATACTATTTGTGTTACTATGATATACTTCAGAAAAACTTTTCTAACCATAAATGCTTTTGTCATTGAAGTATCCAAAAGACATTATTAGTGAAGCGACTATTATAATATACTTTACGCAATAATGGTAACCATTTTATCATAAGGATTAGATCTAAATATTGAATCTTTAATAAGTCAAATTTGACTTTATAAACTGGATTCAATCAACAACGCATAAGGATATTTAAAACTAAATAATTCTATAAGTAAATCAAAAAATATTAAAAAAAGAATATTTAAAATTGTCTTTATGCAATAAAATTAAAATATTTAAAGTTTCAATAATATTCATAAAAAGCTATGCCATCAATGCCTAGATCTCTGTATGCCAGGTTGCTTACTTTTCTTGACCATGTGCAATGAAATTGCGAAATGTCAATATACTCGTATTAAATACAAGTAGAAAGTAAAAAAGAAGTTAGTTACTAGAATGTCAATATACTCGTATTAAATACAAGTAGAAAGTAAAAAAGAAGTTAGTTACTAGGTACCTGAGATGTTAGCTTTATAACCTTGCTTGGTGATACTTCGGGTAATCTTGTTTCTAATGATCGACCTCATTGCACTTGAGGCATCGATTCTTGGCTATTGTCGTGTTCGGTTTTCCCTTCTTAACCTTTCCATTTTCCATGGCCTTGGGCGCATGCTTGCCTGGCTCTGAGTGACCCTTGCCTCTTCCGCTACGCATATTCTCTTCTTCACACCCCCATCTTTCGCCATCAGGACACCGTTGGACTTGGTCCGTATACTCAACTCAGGCGTATTGGTGATTGAATACAACTCAACTATGGATTTCTCCATTTTTTGATGTTGTAGTTTATTACAAACTGCTTGTAATCATCCGTTAATGAATTGAGAATCATGTTCGTTGCTAGCTGCAACTGGACCGGATGTTCGAGCCTCTCTAGGTGGTCAATATGCCCCTTTATTTTCATCATGTGGTTGCTGAACAATGTCTCGCAGACAATGCCCGAGTGACTTCGTATCTCTCAATGTGGGCTTGAGCTTGAGAGATGCCCCTTAGATGGTGGATCATATCACAAGCACCCGTGTCCATGAGACTAGTTTGCATTTCTGGATTCATGATAGTTATGGCAGCCGACATCTAGTTGGAATGCTTATGTTAATCATTCCTAACTTCTACTAGGGGGTGCCTCGCTTAGAGGCTCTTCCAAAACATAACATTTCCTTTCGTGCCTTAGCACAATCCTAAAATTGCACTCCTAGTCTAGGAAATTAGTTATGGTGAGCTTGTCCTTTTCAAGGATCGAGCGAACAGAAAGATTGTTTGTCTTGCTGATGTTATTTGCCATCTACAACACTGAGTCATGCTATTTTCTGTAAGTAAGGACATTTATCAATTGTATCAAAAACTGATATAACTCCCGGATCTTATAGGGTTTCAGACACTAAATATCTAAGCATGTTTAAACCTAAACATATGTATTGTGAATGACTCACGAATCTACCCGCCAGATCCTACCAACTAGGACGTGTGAAACCCTATCAACAATTAGGGAATTGCAAGGTCCGCTATACCCATAGAAACTATGATAAAGGATAGTCATGGTTTGGGCACGTCAAATCACAAGTGCCATTTAAGCATAATAGGTGTCCCCTAAAAGAGTTGCTTATCTAATCTATAGTAGATGAGTATTCAAACATTGTTTCATCTGTGTATTGTTTTCTTGATTTTGGTTGAGGTGGAGTTGAATATTTGAATACCTTTTCTTTACCATTTGATTGACAATGAATTGGTTGTTGTTTGGGTATGGTTGGTTGTGGTGTTTCCATTGAGAACAACTGATTTTTAAGTTTTGTTTTTTGAGATAGCAACATTGATCTCTCTTTCTCAAAGTTCTTTCTCTCAGTGTCCAATGTCTTTTGGAGCTCAAATATTTTCTTTTCAAGATCTAAGCTGAGAATGTATGGTTGAGAAGAAACCAGTAGCTGTTGCTCAAGTCTTTTGATCTTGTCATGTAATTCAGCTTTTTCAATGCAGAGTTTGTCTATTAACTTCTCATCATTCTTCAACATCTTCTGTGAATCCGATGTTTTACAGAGAGATTGGATGGATGTTCCTTAAGCTTAGCATTATCTTCTTTTAGATCATGTGATCTTGTCTTCTCTTTCTCAATTTCACTTGAATTCGCATCTGAAGGTTTCGAAGAAGTTTTAGTGTAAATTTGTGAAAAATTATTATTTTTATAGTGATATTGAAAAATCCAGCAGCCTCAGCAGCAGCAGAATTACGTAAAAACTCATTTTCTAATTCGACTACTTGAACTTTTTCTTTGGAAAATTCAGAGTTTATTTTATTCATTACAGTATTCACATTACACCATTCCTCAATATTTTCATACTGTCTTTGTAATTCCATATGAGGAATATACACACGCGTATGTTTTATAAATTTTGGCTTTGAAGCCAACTCCACTTCTGAGTTGAACAGAGTTTGTAGAAAAATTAGGTTTGACACCGGCCATCTGTTTTAATTGAAGAGTTAAGACTCTTATAGTCAAACGGGTTTTGCATTTTTGAGGTGGTTTTTCTTTTAAAATCTTTCTCTTCGCGTTCCTCTTTGGCACCAAAAATTTCATTCTTGTAGTTAAACCCTCATTCGTTTTGTCAAATAGGAACCCATCCTCTTCTTCAAGCATAGCCCTTCCTGCTACTTTCTTCTTAGCCAAGCTCAGTTTTTGTTTATAGTATTCTGCATCCTTCACCTTTGGCTTTGCGCAATCCTTGATGAAGTGACCCGATCTGCCACAATAGTAGCATTTTTTCTCTTCCTCCTTTTTCTCTCCATCCTTTACAAACCTTTTCTTTTCAACTCTGAATGTATCTGGTCATCTAGACCCCGACGTATATCGTTGTTTGTTGTTAGTCTTTAAGAAATGATTCTTGAATGCTTTTGTCATGAAGGCCATTGCCTTAAAGACTTGCTCCATTTCTATTTCATCCAAAACATCTAAATCAGAATCAATTTCAACCACCTACTTGAGTCTTAAAGACTTATAGTATCCCTTGACCTTTTATCAGCAACGAGAGCTAGTGGGTCAGAAGTTGTCTTTGTTGATGTCTTAGAAAGCACATCATCTTGGTATTGTTGCAGCTCTTTAAAGATTGAATGAAAGGAAACCACTTTCAGATTCTTATTGATCTATTTGTATAACTTCACATGTTCCTTCCAGTCAGGACCCAAGGAGTTAAGAAACACCACATTCACATCCAGATCAGATTTTACAATACTGTGACTTCTCAATTCATTATGAAGTTTGCAATATTGACCATAAGTATCAATTAGTAGTTCATTCTCCTTTGCAGTGAACTCATGAAACATGTTTACAAGGTGTGTTTCTTTTATGGAAACTCTCTAATCAGTTCCCTGTAGCTGCCTTTTCACTTCATCCCAAATTTCTATAGTTGTGTTCAAGCTATCAACTTTGGCATAGATCTCAGCATACAACCCCTATTTTAGATAATACTTTGCCAGCTTATCAGCTCTTAGCCTGTCTTTTTAATCAGTAGTTAACTCACTAGTAGTCTTTGGTATACTAGTTTCAAGGATCGGAGGATTATTATCTGGATTGGCTGGGATTTGTTTCATAAATTTGGCTTCACCATCGAGAATATTATCTTTCATCATTTCCCCATATTTCTCATTATGTTCTATGAAATCCATAAACTTTAATATTTTCAGCGCTCGAATATATCTTGACTTATACTTCCATGAAGTCAAATATCAATACGACTTGAATATTTAGCGCTCAAATATTAGAAATGAGCGATTGAATATGTCTTGATTTAGGGCTCCCTAAACTCGAATAAGCCTTATTCGAGTGTATATTCAAGCTCGAATAGCACTTCAACTACCAACAACTAAACTCGAATGTCAAACCTTAGACATATTCATTCTCACAAACGACTTTTCAAAACTTTTTATCAACTTAAACGGATCAAAATTAGTGTTTTTAATCTTCTTTAGTACTTGCTAAAACTTTCAAGAACTCGGATTTGAATTCTTCTAAAACTTAACCAATTTCAAAATCAAATGATTCTATTCCACTTAGAATCAATCACAGAGTATAATGCTCTCAAATTCGAGCATCAAGATCATCATTTTCAAGATCAAAATACCAATTTTCTTCAAGAAAACTTTTGGAAACAAAAAATCCAAGATTAAAGGCTTAAATTGATGCTTTATCCAAGAAAACAACCGAAAATACCTTTTCTAATCCATCTTGATGCTCAACAATCAATAAAATGAATTATCAACCTTTAAATCTCAAAATCCGAACCTCAAGATTGTGTTTTGTGATGAATAGTAAACTGAGAGCTTGATTCTTCAAAATTCAGGACAAATACAATTGATTTGGCTCTGATACCACTTGTTTGTCCCACAATTAATCAAGTAATGCTAATCATATGATTATAAGATGAAAGAATGTGTGTAGAAGATGATTATGCTAATCATGATTAGATAGAGAATTGGTAAACACACACTAACACCTTTTTGTATTAAGGAAATTATGATTAGCAACTTACAAAGTAAAACCCCTTTGCCTATTTATAAACAAAGCTACAACTAGTCAAAGGTTTAACAAAAGTACATTATTAGACGCACAAAATTTCAGATCTAACACATATTGATGCAATCATGGGTATTGTTTTTGGTCCCTCACTTAAAGTTTGGTGTAAAACTCCAAGATCATGGGAACAAAAGTTAAGCCCTAAACACTTGGTTGGCTAGTACCAAATGTTAGACCGGTTGTGGAATAAATCCTGCAAGAATAGAAGAAAGAGAGGTGGCACAAGTTCTGTGTGTTAGATATGGGTTGTATGCATTGGGGTTCCTATTATTCTCAATATAACATGTTGCAAGGTTATAAAGGGTGGTGGCAGACTCTAGTTAGACACAGTTTAACCCTAGGATGGAGTCTGTCTTTCAATGGTGTCATCCTTTTGGGAGGATGGCCTAGATTGTGGGCTTCCCATATTTCAAAATTCAGCCTATTAGGAGACTTAATCCACTAAGTTTGGTAGGGTGTTTACATCAATACTCACTGTCTCCCCCTTAACCTAAAAGGTTGACATATAACTTGATGCCTGAAGAGTTATTGATGTAACATCCTCTTGGACCAGTGGGATTTCCACTATACTTTGTGGCTTTGTGTAACGTGCCAATTTTTTTTTTGCATAACACTTCATTCGTAATTAGATATTGATAAAGTAATTGCGTGACAATAGTTAATTAAAATATGTTAGAATTAAATTGTAGAAAAGCCTTTTAAGGCATAGAAAATTCTTTTAAGGCGTGGCCTATAAATAGGCATAAGGCCCTTGGCCTTTGTAACGCTTTTGACAATTCTCTAATAGCAATATCATTATTCAAAGCCAATAAGGTGTAGTGTGTGTTTCTCTCATATCATCTTCTCTCTACACTCATACTTGAAAGGATAATCGGGACAACCTTCAATTGGTATCAGAGCCATACTTGATCTAAGTTGGCTCGTGATTGGGTGATTCATCGAAGAACAAGAAGAATCGAAGAATACAAGCATCGATTCATCTCGGTTACTGTTCAGAATTCGAAGACATGGAGTTTTGAGTGAGTTTTCTGTGAAATTTGATTCTATTCATCCCTAAATCAAGTCTAAAATAAAGAACAATCAGATATGATTTGATTTGAATCAAAGTCGATTGAAGTTTTGAAGTTTTTCGTGAAAGGTCCTACAGTTTTTTTTGCTTCAAAAGTTCATCATAAATCATGTGGTCGATTTGGATTGACATTTCAAACATTTTGGTGTTTCCCTGTTGGTTTCGAGCGGGTTAGTTACTCTATAGAAGACTTCGAGCTTGGCAGTTGAGAACAAATCCGTAAAAATCCGGAATTGGTTACTCATAGAACACTTCGAGCGTATCTAATCCTCGAATTCGAAATCAACACATCTCGAATTCGAAGTCCATACACTCCGAGTACGAAACCTTTGCAACAAGTTAACTTCGAATAGCTCAAAACCCATTTAAGTCGACTTTGAGCAGACTCTAAGCTTCAAAAGAACACTTCAACTTCGAAATTCATTCATCACTTCGAACAAAAACTCTTTTCGAATTCGCACTCATCATTGAAAAAGCACATTTCAAATAGATTTCAAATTCGAAATATTCTTCGAAGAAACACACTTCGAACCCTAATCACCAACTTTTCAAGTTAACGATCATTATCCAAGTTTCAAGTAAAACGAAATGTCAAGTTCCAACGAGATTCTAGCCATAGGCATTGACTCGAAACCCCCTGTTCTCTTCCGCAATGACTACTTAGTTTGGAAAGGGAGGTTTATGGACTTTTTGGAACACAATGAGGTGTACGGAGAAATGATGATAGATTCAATTCTCAACGGAGATAAGAAATTTTACAGAATCATCAACGCACAACCTGATAACAATCCTCCAATTCCTGGAGTTGCAAGAGAGAAAACACCCGATGAGCTGACAGCAGCTGAAAAGGAAAGAAAGAAAGCAGACAGGCTTGCTAAGTACTATCTCAAACAAGGATTATCTTGTGAGATGTACATGAAAGTAGACAACTTAGAAAGGACTGATTTGGATATCAACTATGTGTTCTTACGAGCCCTAGGTCCTGAATGGAAAGAACATGTACAGTTGTACAAACATATCAATCGAAACCTCATGATTATGACATATCACAACATCTTTGAGGACCTCCACTAATATCAGGATGAGGTCTCAAAGTCATCTCCTAGAATATCTGCAGATACCTTAGCTCTTGTAGCTACTGAACCATCACCCCGCGAATCCTCCAGAGCACAGAAGTACAAGCAAGTAGCCCTGTCTGACTCAGAATCTGATGAGTCAGATGGTACTGAAATGGAGCAAGTCATAAAGGCCATGTCTTTTATCACAAAAGCTTTCAAGAATAGGTACTCCAAAACCAATAACTGTCAAAGATACACTTCTGGGTCCCGAAGACCAGATAACTTCAATATTGCTGAAAAACCTAGATTTGTGAAGGAGGAGAAGAAAGAAGAAAGAAAATGTTATAATTATGGGAGCAATTGCCATTTAATCAAAGACTGTACTCAGAAGAAGAAAAAGGATGCTGAGTATTACAAGCAAAAGCTCAGGTTATCAAAAAGAAAGAGTTCAGGAAAGGTCATGATGGTAGAAGAACACCAATTCCTATCAGATACTGATGATAGTGATTTGGATTATGAAGCACAAGCACAATTCTGCCTGATGGCTGATGTTGAGGAGGAATTTTCTGATGAAGATGAAGAGCTAGAGGCACATTATGATAACACAGATGATGAAGGGCTTGCTGCTGAGAATGCTGACGATGAGATACACTCTAACTCCTTAACAGGTTGCAGTCTGAGCATGGAACATGTTCGGATCATCATGACACGCATGAAAAAGTTAGAGGAAAAGGTACAAAAGTCTAAAACAAATAAGTGCAGAGTATGACACTAAATTCATTGAGTTGACAACAAGCATGAGCACCCAAATACATGACCTCAAAGCAGAAAAAATTAGTGCAGAGAATGACACTAAATTCATTATCAAAGAGAAGGGTGAATTATGCTCAAAAATTAAAGTACTTGAGGACACACTGATTAAAAGGGATCAATTAGAACAAACAATTTTTCTCAATAAATCCAAAGAACGAAAATTCTCTAAATGGACCTACGATGGTCTTGGATTTGAAAACCCTAGAATCAGTGAGAAAGTGACGGCCAAACAGTTGTATGACTTTAATTTAATGAATGATGGCATCACAAAGAACATGGTTTTTGTTAGTCAAGAGGAAGAGGTTGTAGAAGAGGATTTGAAAAGAAAGACAAAACTAAAATCTGAAATTCCTTTTAATTATCAGGAATTAAATGAATCTATCTCATCTGAGCCTCAAAAACTCAATGAGACAGATGAATTAACACTCACCTATCCTGATAATCTCAAAAAGCCTCAAGTGGTTATAGAAGCCAGAGTATACATACCACATATGGTTTTACAAAGGCAACTAGAAATACTTGTAGCCTTTTATTTTCAAACTATCAAAACAAATGATTTAGAAAAGGAAATAAACGAATTAGAAAAAGTTCTTTCGTGTCACTGTCAGAAGGAAACCTTGACACACACTTCTACAACTTCTACATCCCTACCAATAAGAAAATATACCAGAGCTGAGAAAGTAAAAATGAAGGTGGAAGATTCATGGATCCCAAGAAAATATCACAAATCTCCTGAAACCACCAAAAGGCAACCAAATGCCATCTCAAAATCCAATCTCACACAATCTCACAAAAATAAACCATAATTTCAAGCAAAAGTTATCAAAAAGAATTCAAAATATCTCACAACTAACCATTTTTCAACTGTTTCAGATGTGAGGAGAGAAGACAAGAACCTGAGAAGTTTTTCCGAGAAAGATAACAGAAGAAAATTTACATCTAGTTCATTTAGGCCATGTTTAAATTTTTCAAAGAAGTGTCATCACATTTCCAATTTTGCAAGTCATTGTATGTCTTTTTCAGAAACAGAATTGAAAGCTAGCACTTGTTTATGCACAAGTAGTGGTTGCTTACATGGGCATTGTAAGTACAAATGTGAGAATGATATGCTGAGAAAAAGCTTTGGAATTCGTGCGTGTGAGAATTGGAGACCACAAGGGTCAAATCAAATTAATGAACCATTTATCACCTCATCAGGAATAATCATTCATCAATGGGTCACAAAACATGCTTTAAAACTCATGAACTACTGGAATTGTGA
>JAUEJL010146475.1:0-10541 GCA_032274825.1 Drosophyllum lusitanicum | reverse complement strand
CAACCAACCAGTAGACGAGCCCAGCCCAATTCTACGTATAGCTGACTTCTTAAACGCAACTCAATATCATCCAAAGAATGCGTATCGGCCAAATAATCATGCAACAGATATAACCAACCAACAATCACCATCAACAAACAGACTCAACAGTCCATCAATCTCATACACATGCATCACATCAATAACATCAACCATAATCTTTAACATCCGCGATTAACGTCCACTCACCTCTAGTTCTCAGAAGCTACACTCAGATGTCTAATATTACTGAGCCTTGGGATTGCCTGAAAACACAGCAGTCACGAAATCAGTCTCGAACATATAAATATATATATTTGTCCACATATATTTATATCTCAATTTCTTGTAAACAACTTAATATAATCATATAAATGTTAAACCAACATGTCCAATACAATCACAAAGTAAAAACAAAGTTCTAGCCAAAACAGTCCTGGTCACGCCGCGACCAATACTTGCGTCGCGTCGCGACGCGATAATGTCGGATCGGGAAAAGTCGCATCAAACCATCCGGAAGTCGGACCACCCATCCGAAAGTCGGATCCCTTAATTCGTGCGACCCATTCTAAATGTCGCATGAAAGAGTCAGATGAAAACGGGGTCGAGCCGCGACCCTCAAAAGCGTCGCGCCGCGATCTTCTCTTTCACAGTTCATCTTCTTCCTCTGTTCATACTTCCAGCCGACTAAACTCATAATATTTTCATTTCTATCATCTAAATCTTGATCTAAAACACTTCTAACACCTGTATAACCCCATATAACATGTAAACCAACATCGTAACACTTTTAAACACATAAAAACAACCAAATCAACAAAACCCACTTAATCATGCTTTGAGCTTCAAGCTCCATCCATGGTAGTTCTTCATTTATACATATATTTCAACATAAAAACACACCAAGATGCATAATATCATGCTAGAATCATATACTAACCTTTAGTTTGAATTAACAACCTCAAAACCTACCCTTTGAATATTCAAGTTTATCAACTTTTTGAGAGGTTTCTTCAAAACACACACACTACACCTTTTTACACTTTGAAAAGTTATGAGTAGATTTACACGTACACAAATATGACTACAATTTTCAAGGCAGTAGGTAGTTTCCATACTTATCTATACTTTCCCATACATACATACATACCACACATGCATGCATACATAACATAACTCTTTTCTCTTTCAACTTTCCAGTAAACTCAAATATATATATATATTTATTTTACACATATATATTTTCACTTAATTACTTAACTCAATTGACTTTAATAATCATAATTAATTAAACACAAATAAGCACATAATTTAATTAACTTAATTAATCACGTACCGCCAACCCGTTAACGACTAGCCCGGGTTCGCGGGTGTTACATCTCCGATATATGCTCTTCAATTGATTAAATCGTTAATCTTCTCGCACATTCGTAATATAATTTTGAAGTTCCAATTCAAGAACTCGAAGATAAAATTCTGTTGGAAACTCTTTCGGATAAAATGTAGTCATCTTCATTAATTTATCCAAATCAAAGGCTTTAAAAGATTCACTCGGGCACACAGACAAAGAATACAAAGAAGTAAAGTCGTGTTGACTTCATTAAAGCGATGGTTAAGTTCTTGAAGTTGCAAATCAATCACAACATAAAATACATCAACTTGATAGTAGTGCAAGTTGCTAATTAACATGTAAAGAAAATGAATCTTTTATTCTTATGACAAAATGCAATAAATTAATCAACTTCGTAAAATCACAAGTTACTAATGTGTAATCCTCTTCGATGACTTACTCCATTATAATATGCATCTTTTAGATCCAATATTTGAGTGTCGTTTTTATCACAAAACAAAGTAACATTTTCTGAAAGTGGTTTCCATCTTACATCCTAAATTTCTTTAAATTTTTTATAGAGCTACTTACTTGATTCATGGAATTTACGATATCCTGGTCTTTAATTTCTTTGTAACACTGTATTCTATGACTCCCAAGATATCAATCATCAAGTTTAGATAAAATGCAAAATCGAACGATTTTAATGACTTTAAAATGTGAAGTGCTTTAGATTTTTTATCGTAGTAACTATTATCATCACGAAGGTCTTCAAGTACCTAAAAAATGGAAGGATATTTTGTCTGGATATTTAATAGAGATGCAAAATGAGAACCCCATCAAGTGTCACATGGTTGTTTGATACCTGCATATTGGTTCAAACCAGTACCACTTTCAAGGTACATCACCTAAGCATTAATCTTTGTGTGATTTTGTGTGACAAATACGAGGGTTAACTTAATTGGTTAGCAAAAGAATGAACAAAGTATGTACTAGATTCTTCTTTCTTTTATAAAAAAAAAAACTTAAACGGCATTCTACGAGAAGTCTGAAACAAATAACATTTAAGATTTTAATATAAAATATCTATACTACATTATTATACATTTAACACAATCTTTGCTACTTTTACTTAATCTCTTAGATTCAGCAATCGAAAATTACTAATATATCCCTCAAATAATCTTATTTCTTTCTTCTACTTTACATACTCATCAATAAACATACTCTTCTATAACTACACTTTCCCACTCACAAAAAATAAATAATTGTTTTGTTGTTTCTTATAATCTTTTCTAAAACTAAAGAGAGTGTTGATGGAAAAAAAGAAAAAGAAATAAAATAATATGTTACCGGGTAGATATAATATCCATAAATTCTATAAATCAGCATGTTATCAAATAGATACTATTACGAGTACTTGTTTAGTTATTTACATTAAATGTTAGTGTGTATATATATAACACTAAAAAGATCTAATACATCATCTCTAGTTACATCCTAACACACAATTACACCTAATCTAATCTAATCTAGAATTTATTTGATTGTCATTTGTCAAATAACAATTTTCAAATATGGGCAGTAAGCAATGGCAGTCTGCTGCTGTGCATGTACCATGTAAGGCTACATGCCTTGAAGATTATTTACTAACTTTACTACCCACTTCTCCATCAATTGCCAAATATAAATGCAGCTTCCAGTTCTCCAACTCTCCATTCAAGAGGAAAAGAAGCTTAACAAAGATTTAGAGTTTTGATTATAAACAAACTTGTCAAGTCTGCAAATGAGCAAATCTGGATGACTGAAGAATCGTCGAGGAGAAGATGAGTCGAGACGATCACATGAGGCAACATATTCAAGTTTTTTCCTCCGATCCCTTTTTCTTAACTATTAGGTCCCGTTTATTCGTAGAATTCGAAGGAATGAAATTAATTTAAATTTCATCTATTCCACCTATGAAATGGACTTTCCTTCTAATTCTGCGAAACAAACGAGACTTTAGGTTAACTCTACATTTGATGAGTTATTGGTTTTTAAGTTGGGTTATTTTATTATATTTATTTTATTCAATAGAACAACTTTTTAAGGTATGTTTCAATTTTTTTTTATAAAACGTTATAAATTTTATTTAAAAATTAGATAGGTCCCAAAACCTGCCAAGTCTCCTCTTAAATTCCAAAAACCTGCAGAGTCATAACTTGTCAAATTCCCTGCACTTCAAACACTCTAGATAGAGTACTATATATACTAGCAACAGCTAGCAGAGAAAAATAATCCCAGAAATACAGAACACGTACTTGGTGTCGAGTTAATTGAGGATATACTCTGTAATTCATCAACTGATCGAAGGTAAGGTATATAATATATTCTTGCGGATTTTATTCATTTAAATTTTACTGTCACCGTGAACCTGACTATAAACAACAATCCACGAACACCAAAATTGAACACGCAAAAATCTGAAATTAATTCAATTCTTCCTTCTAATTAACCATGCAAAATATTGAGCTTATAAAAAAGAATGACAACCAGTTCAATCAAACCGGAAGACGGTTTGTTTTGTGTTTGATCAGTTTGTTTTAGTTCAAGTTTTCCAAGGTTGGTTTGAGTTCGTGTTTACAGTTTCGAGGGTGCACATGGTTCGTGGTTGTTTCAAGGTCATTGCTCCAGTTTTAGGTAGAGTTCAAGGCCCGAGTTCCAGTTTGTTTTGTGTTTTTGTGGGTTAAAGTTCGTGCGTGCCTTTTTGTGACTTACTAGTGTTGAGTTTGGTTAGTTGGTTCGTCTTTTGATTTGGTCAGGTTAGTTTTTGAATTGGTTAGTCGGGTATCATTATTCTTGTATTTTGTTGTACTATTAGCATCTTGCTAGTTTCAACTTTAATAAAAATAATTGCTTTAAAAAAATGGTTCTACAACAAAAACCAAGGCAATTTTCAACAGCCAGCTATATATGGGCAGGAAGTTTGAAAACTGTAAATGAAACTCGACAACATAACTTATTTTACTTGTTTCAATTCATTGCAGTAATTACAACTATCTAGACCAAAATTAAAAATTAGGAGGTCTTAAACTTAGCTTGTTACAGGCTTATCAGCTTTCAGATTATTTTATAACTTATAAAAACTAAAAACTAAGAAATAAACGGAATTTGTGAAAAATAACTGAAAAAAATAAAACTTATAAAAAATAAACAGACTTACCTATAACTGAGCTTATGAGTCATCGAAATAATTATTGGACTTACCGCTCTTTTCCAAACTACTGTAAATGGGCTGATGGTCTGTTTGGACTTTAATGGGTTATGGGCTGGTTACAAGCTCCTTGATCGGATCCATTTTTTTGAAGAGCTAGCGAGATTAGGAAAGTTTGTTACTTCGTTTAGAATCCATGATTATGCGTAATTCTTGTGACATACATATATACCATATATATACATACACGCACGAATCACTACAGGTCCATTTTTTGAAGGTTTTGAAGAAAACATGGAGCATAACATTGAGGATGGTTCTCCTCATGCATGGTGGCTTGAGAACACTCATCGTCTTCATCAATCTCAATGGCTGCAGTCAACCATGTCAGGTTTGACTTTATCTTTTTCTTTAAATATAAAAGATGAAATCTTTGTCCATAACCCATCATCTTACAACTTTTGTCATGCTAGAAAATAGTTATGGAATTTGTTTTTGAAATTCTGAATGATTTAATGTGAATTTAGATATTTAAAAAATCGATGGTTTGAATGTAAAAGTCAAAGGGTGTTAAACCTTAGATATAATTATATATTGTTGTTGTTTTGATGCATGTAGACTTGGATAATAAGATAAAGAAGATTTTAAGTTTGATTGAGGATGATGGAGATACATTTGCAAAGAGGGCTGAGATGTTCTACAAAAAGAGGCCTTTGCTTATTGAATGTGTGGAAGATCTTCATGGATCCTACAAATCTTTGGCTGAAAACTACAACCAGTTAATCACATCTGATAAGTTACGTGTTTCGCCTGTCTTTGAAAAACCTAAACGATTTCCTGCTAAACAACAGGGTTCTGATGATCATGATCAGAACTCTGACGTGGATTCTGAGTTTGTTCGGATTGATGATTATCAAAAGGGTTGGAACGAGTTGGAGTCAAACATGATAAAACTTGTTCAAGATAACTTGGAGCAGCAAGCTGAACTAGTAAAACGGAATGATGAGAAGAGAGAGGCCATTAACAAGCTGCGAGCTCATGTTACTAAACTTGTCGCTGAGAATGACGAATTGAAAGGCAACTTAGCGAGTACAAGAACCACTGATATAAAGCGGAGCCGGTCTCAGATCTTGAGGGCAAAAGATGTGATCTTGAAAAGGATCACGCTCGAATCGCAATGTTAGACATATTCTTTCGACTTTAATCACAAGTGTTGGTTTGTTTCTTTTGCAACTTTTGGTTTCTTTCTTTTGCTAGCGTCCCAAGATCAGCAACTTCTAAAGCCCTCTGGTTATTCCTAATATGTAATGAGAATTCAAAAGCTATTGTATAATATCAAGGATTATAGAATATTCATCTCCGAAAAATCGAAGTTGGACTTTTACTTTGAGCAAAACTGGAGTTAAATCAATCTATAAATTTCACTATCCCTAAGATTTTCGATCATTCATTATCCCGAATTGCGATGTTTGACCTTAAGAAGTCAAGCATAAAATTGTCTCTCTTTACTTTTGATTCTACAACTCGGATTCCACGTTCTCAAACACAATGATTTGCACATTTCTGATAGATCTTACTATTTGTCTCAAGAATCTGAACTTTCAACGAAAGGAATTGTATACAGTGCATGACAAACAAAAATTTAAGCGTAAAAAGCAATGTTTGCTCTAAATACGCTTAAAAAAATACCAATGCAAAGTGGTTTCCTTTTGCTGCTTTTGTTGTAATAATTCATCCTTCAAGGATGGCCTTGGCTGGGTCAATTAGTATTGGTCTAAATTCATCTGATGCTCTGTCAAGCACAGTGTATCCTTCTTAGTCTTCCACATCAACATCCGCACCATGTCTGATCAGTAGAAGAGCCACCTGTTTCACCATATAAAGACACAAGGATTAAATAGCTTCATCAAAGCAAAAGGTAGTGACAAATATAAGATGAATTTGATCTGGTCAGTGGTCACATTCCAAGTCAAACCAAATACATGCAAATCAACTAGAGTTGGGTAAATGTGTTTTTACCTCTCTGTTATAAGTTATAACATATTACTGCAGTCAAGCATCAATATCTGCACCTTCCTCGATCAAAAGTTCACATAACTTTGAGTTCCCTGTACTTGCTGCAGGATGCAATGGGGTGCACCCAGCCTGTATATGGTAAACATCAAACACTTAGCAACCACAGAAAATAAATGAAAGTCCAAACTGCAATTAGTTAAAAAAATGGGTTAAAACTTATAAAAAATCATTATGAAGTTACGAGCCTTGTCCTTTTAATTGATCTTTGGACCACAGGAAAGAAGAATTTCAACTACTTTCACCCAACCCATGCTGGCAGCATAGTGAAGGGCAGTGAGGCCACCATCATTTTTCAAATTTACATCCGCCCCTGTTCATCAAAATGCCATTTTTAGCAGTAAACAAGCTGGCGAGCTGCCAATGTGTATGCGAGTCATGAAAACTCTCGACGTGATAGCTTAAAAGTTAGAATTCACAAGAAAACGCGAGAAAGCCCAAGTGCTGGCGATGATTCAATTACAACATATGTCAACAAGCAACCCATTTCAAATAATCAGCTATGGAAAACGATCTTTTTCTTCATTCTTCCTTAATAATACCCATTTCTGATTCAATAAGCCAAATTTTCCTCATTATATCCAAAACTTGTGACCTAACTACTCACCTAATAAGATGCCGTTTTTAACCACAAGTATTATATACAGCAACTGCTTATGACTTAGAAATGGAGCCAAATATTTATTGCAAGCTATCAAGCAAACAGATAAACCAACCTCGGTCTAGCAAAATCTTGACAATTGCTTGCCGCAGAATGCAGTGGCGCCAAAGCTTCTTCATCAGTGCTGTTAAAAGCTAAAAGTATTTTCACCACCTGACTTATTGAAATTAATGTTCCACGAGTATTAAAAATAGGCCTTCACAGGAAATTTTGCATCTTTAATAAAAGTTTCACCATTTCATCAGCTGGCCACTACAAATTATAGCTATATAGAACCCTAGAATATAATCAACATAAGCACTTGATAGAATTCACAAAATCACTGTCCTTGCGATTCATTATCCACACAGTATTATAGTAAAATACTAACTTCGTTCCAGAAACAAAATCAATTCAAGTTCAAATCATATAAAAAAAAGCAATTGCTTGTATAGACACAAATACAAGTGTTCAAGTCAAAAAAAGAAAAAAAAGTATCTTTTTACGAATATAAGCATCCATTTCGCTTAATCACCTCGCCGATAACCCTCATCTCGCCGACCAATATCTCTTTGACACTTGGCAAATTAAAAAAAAATACGGTCTCGCCGATAAAAGAGAAAAAGTACCTCGGGAATATATGAAATTGGCGAGACGAAGATTTTGTAAGAAAGTGATGTTACTTTTTCGGCCTTCCCAATCGATGACTGACACGTGGCAAAAAAAAAATTGATCTCGCCAATAAAAGTAATATATGCCTCGGGAAATCGCAAGTATCGGCTAGATGGGTTTACCTTGTAATCCGTAATGCCGTCGGCGAGATGGCCTCCAACGGCGAGTTTAATCGGCGAGGTGGATTTTTTTCCAACTACTTGACACGTGTCAAAAATTTAATGGTCGGCGAGATGACCTCCATCGGCGAGATGGATCGGCGAAATGGATGCCTAAATTGGTAAGTATGTTTTTTCATGCCTATTTTAGCTTTATTAAATATATTATTGCTTATTTTGGCAAATGTCTCTGTAAAAAACCATAGAAGTCTATCGAATTTCACTTCATACAACTATAAAACCCAAATCAGTTCATTAATTTTCTTAAAAAAACCCGTGAAAAATCATTGTCTAAAGGTACGAAGTAGTGAACGAGAACAAATGAGCTATGAAAAGTAAGACCTCTATACGGCCTGAAGAAACGGCAACATGAAGCAGCGATCGGCCGTCTTCGTTACGAAGAGTGAGAGAACGGAGCAGCTGCGACTGGAAGAGGGAAATGAAAAATGATACGTCGTTGGTATCGGCAGCTTTGAAGAGATCGTTGTCCTTGATGATTGCAGTTTGGCGAAGTTCGGAGGATCAATCTCCATTCCTGTCAGTAATTTTAGAATCGAAAGTGCCGTTCAGGTTTTCATGATGAGGATGTTGATCGGAATGGAAGCTTGATCAAAAAGCAAGGAGTCAAAGTGTAATATTCATAAACTGAAGTGTAAAAGGCGAAAAGCCAGGGAAAACTAACGGGTAACGTGTTTTCGGATCGAATAAAGATGTTCACGTTCGTGTTAATTTTGTGTTGATCAATTTATTTTCGAGTCGGGTCAATATGATGTACTATACTTTTACTAAGTATCGATTTATAATGTAATTAGACTATCAAAATAAAATTAAAATAAAGTATTATTAAATACAATTACAAAGATAATCTAAAATATCGTGTAACCAATTACATGGCGTTATATCTTTTTGAGTCTTTCCAATGAATCGAATATTGCGTAGATTTAAATAACTCTTGGATCAATTGGATTCTATCCTTTTGATCATGTTGGTTCTTGGATTCTATCTTGTGTTCTATGATAGATTACGTTATGTACTTTCTCTTGTTTATATTATTAGATATGTGTTACAACTATGTGTATTACATTAATTAAAAAAGTGTAATTATAACACGTCGCGTTTGGTTATTTACACAGCATTTGGCATTACGTGGCGTGTAATTAAACTTTTTGTGTTGCATAATGTTGTATTACGGCAACATGCTCTGTTTTTTCATCATGTTTGACCAATTCAATCCCAAACTAAATTTGCAAAAACGTTTCTAATCACTCCTAAACTCTTTGTTGAACAATATAATGGTCCTTTACACTAGAAACAACATGAAAAGCACTTGTTTAATATCAAATCTTAAGATTACCCGTTTGACCCGTTAATAGGGTTTTCTCAAAACTTGTTGTTTTCACTTTTGAGAAATCACTCCAAAGTTTGATCGGAGATATCTTTCTCCTCAACTTGGAGCATAGGGTTATACCAAAACCCAATATCATGAGCTAAAGGAAATATAGTTTAAAAGTGAGTTTCCTTACCTTCTGTTACGGTTCTTGCAAGCCTTTGCACTATGTTAGCACCACCCTCTTCTAAACACAACTTTTAACTTCTCACAGTGTATCACACCCACGATTAATCACTCTAAACTCTTTGCTCAAAGTTTTTCCAGAGTGAGAGTTTGAATGTAAAGGACTATAACTAACTATGGACTTAAGGCATGTAGTATTGATATATGACACACATACAATGAACAATAATGACATGTAGACAAGAGTAGGGAGGCATAGTCTACTCATGCTAGAACTCTCTCTAAGCTGTTCAAATGTGCATCACGAATCTTTGACGAAAATAGCAACATGAGTAAATAATATCCGAGGATTGCACATGATTAGGTGGCGATGATCATGTATGGGTTATGTTCTACAAGTACCCACTTAAATGAGTGGGTAGAAGAAATTTCTTTTTAACTTACGACTTATCTCATTGTTAATATAATAATAAAAGTGAGTATTTTCCGAAATTATTATTTTATTACATACGATAATATATACTATCTAATCACATCCGATGATATAACTCACGTTCCAAACGCCTGATACCAATTAATACATTCATAACTCGGATAATTGTTCAAAAAAAATACATTATTAATTTATAACAAAGTTAAAGGTGTTACATATGGCTTTTAATATTTTTCTGCACTTGTAGATCCACAAGTTTGTAGATTTGTACTACTTTGTCCCATATGACTTGGTATTTTTGTATGGCTCACAAAAATACCACTTAGTATAAATGGCTTGGTTATGCACTTATACATGTTTTTTGTGTGTGTTTATGTTTATATTATTATGCATGGTTGACAATAGGATTTTTTGCATGCTAGATAATATTTTTGACATAATATAAATCACACAATGGGAGTTTGGTATTTTAAGTTGACATAACATAAGATGTAAAATGAATTTTATATAA